>PVJO010015535.1:0-44774 GCA_004026905.1 Hystrix cristata
ATGTAAGCCCCACCTGGGGCGAGGGCAGCAGCAATTCCTTCCTGAAGAAGAGTACACGCTATCAGGTTCATTACTGGTATCGTCCACCGCCTAATTCACAATCTTTTAGATTCTCCCTGTGAGTGACTTCAGAGGTGGAAAGCAGTATGTGTCAGAGTGGAACCCGGCAATTATGATGGATTAGCACTGCTCTGCCCCTCTCTAGAAAGTCTGTTTCAAAGGTCCTTTCTGCAGAGAAGAATATGTAACATTTCAGAATGTCACACTCTAAATACCTTGATACAGAAAGATCAGTTGGGCGCCTGGAAAGGAGAGGGGAAATAAGTGAATGGTTTTAGTTTTTTTCTTTAAGTTAGAGGGAATAATGGCAGTACATACTGGAAATAGAATACTTGATATCAAAACTTTCTCAAAAAGAGCAAATGATAAGAATGAATATCCACACTTGGGACAATGCTGCTTGGGTTACAAGATGGTGGAGTGGCCCTGTTTCAAACGCTGTTTTTGAGATGTCCTGTCTTAAATATGGGTTGGTCGCCTTGCTCTACAAGATGACATTAATCAAAAGCAACGCCACACTAAGAGACATCTTCTGAGATTTTAAAGGATAAAGGAATTAATTATGCAGAGAAAGAAAAAAGTGTGATGTATTTCCCAGCATACAGTGGACTTAATTGTCCAGGTTAGGTAGTTGTTCTGTGCTGGGAAGCCGATGTGATGAAATGATTGAGCATAAACGTCCAGAATCCTGCTGGAAACTTCCAGGATTTCTGGATGTGGAAGGCTAGACAAAGCCCGTTATAGCCTCTTCTCTGAGAAGGAGCACAGATAGCAGACATGGTAACTCAACCCACGCTCCAAGAGTTCCCAAAGCATTCAAACATTGGGAATGGCTAATGGAGAAGGACTTGGAAGACCACACCTCAGATATGCTTACAGTAACCTTGAGAGCTCTTTGGCTGGCTACTCTGAAGCTGCACAGTCCCTGTGGGTCTTAGACTCCATGCAACCCTCCCCACCATACTTCCCTCGGGTCCTGGCAGGAATACTGGGCTTACTTCGCAACTGCCCAGACTTTCACATGCACAGGAATCTCCAGAGATCCACCTGGAACACAAGTTCTGGCCACACCCCAAGAGAGTCTGTTTCTTGTAAGATACCAGAGACGCTAATGCTGTAGGCCCCAGACTTAAACACCCATACGGGGCAGGGGTGCTTGGGAGCAGCACTCAGCCCAGGCAGGCGAGAGCTGGCCACTTCTGCCTCCCGCCCCATCCATATCTCCTCCACAGCAGAGGTCTGTCTCTGCACCAGCGGCCCAGGAGGACACTCAGCTCCCCAGGCCTGTGAATGCAGGTGACTATCCTTCTCACAGCCATCTGGGTCTGCAAGTTCAGTGTCACTGTAGCCACTTCCTCTTGGTAAAATGCAGGAGGCCAGTGCCCACTCAAGAGTCTTCCCAGGCTCTGTACAGAGATGTCCGCCATGGTACCACCTGCTCCCCTTGCTGGCCCTTCCTACAGGTCTTACCCTGCCCTCTCCTTCCCACCTTCCCTCTACTTTTCTTTACTGTCTCTGGTCTGGAGTCTTGCAACAGCTTCTTCCTGGGCTTTTAGCTTTCACTTCCATTCTGCTCCTTCTACCTACTCAGATCCATCTTGCATACAGATAAATGCTAACTACTTTCCCTTAACAACTTCTCAGGTTATTCTTCTTTCCATAGTATTCAGTCCATTCATTCCACAAGTTGATAATAAATTACATGGATTCCTTGTCCATCTAAAATACCTTGGGTATCTTAACTTTTTCACTGCCAGCCTCCATATGGAGCAGCCCCTGATTTGTCTACATGAACACACTGACTTCCTCCTCTGTTCTTAAAACAAATTGTCTGCCTCACATGCAGCTCATTTGGGACACTGTCTCAGACTCCTATCTCACAAGGTGTCTGAGGTTCCCCTAACAGCTCTGAGCTCTTTGAGTGAGACTCTGGCAAGATTTAGTACAGTGTCCTGCACACAGCTAATGATGATGCATAATAAGATGAGTCCCTGGCGCGATGGGTGTAAGATCAAAATCACCAACTAAATGTCATACTGTAGACTCTGCATTGATACAAGTGCTCTTTGCCACATGCTGCTGGCCCTGTACCTTCTTATTATCGGGCATTTGCTTTTCCTGGACCCCTTGTGGCTGAGTGACAACAAGCTATGCACAGAAATGACATTCTGGCTTTCAGCCAATGAGCAGCCAACAGAAGTGACATGGCGACTTTCGGACCAGGTTATCATCTCCTCGTTAGGATAAAGCCATCTGGGAGACCCTTTCCCACTCTCATAGTGACAAGCAACTTCATGATGACGGCTGCCTCACCAGTTTGGGACCCTGAGGTGACAGTGAGCAGACAGTGCACCCCCACCGCATAGTGAACACAGCGTGAGTGAGAACAAGGAGCCTGGCCTGACTGGGACTGCTCGGTGCTGAAGCACACCCTCTCTATCCACGTGGCGAAGGCCCTCTGGGTCTCTCTCATGGCTCATTCTCATCTTACGCTCAGTTCTTCCAGCCATGACCACATCTCTCTCTTCCCAACTTGTCCTCGATGGTGACCCCTTATTCCCCATCTTCCTGTAGGAACTGGCTCAACTCCCCTGTGTCTGCGGCTTTGTTCCCGGTTTCTGTATTTACAGCTGATGATCTCCGGGTCTCCCAGCTCATGGCTGGGCAGTCTGGCCGGAGCTCTGGGGTCCTCCCTGTGTTCTTATGTATTCACACGGACCCTGCAGCCCTAAGCTCAGGAGGAAGGGGCTTCCTGCAAGAATTTCATGACATTTTACCCTTTATAAGTGAAAGAAAGTGATCAGGTCATAGAGAAGGCAAAAACAGAATGAAGCAAATTTTTTCAGCAAAAATTAAGTCTTTGCAAGGAGGAGCCAGGCTGAACATCTGGTTAATTGGCTGGTTTGCCTTTGATACAGAGACCAGGGGCTCAAAGGCACAGAATCTGTTGTTAAATACATTTCTTTTCTTTTCTTTTCTTTTCTTTTCTTCTTTTCTTTTCTCTTCTTTATTTTTTAACTACTGAAGAGAGAAAAGGGAAAGAAACTAGCATTTTTAGCAATGGTAGTTTCACATATATTATGTGTAAACAGGAGACGTAAGTTGTAGGGTTCCATGCAAAATGCAAATGTGGAATTCCTTCTGTAAAAATTATTAAGAGGCTGGGGATTTAGCTCAGTGGTTAGAGTTCTTGCCTAGCAAGCACAAGGCCCTGAGTTCAATCCCTGGCACCAAAAAAAAAAAAAAAAAAAAAATTTGTCTCTGTGTTATATTCCCAGCTGACCTGGATGAGTGTAACTAGAGGATAAAAGGATAATGCAAAGAGAGGGCTCTCCCAACAACCACAATTACTTGTCACCATATTCCCCTCCCCACGGTCACAGAGAGCCCACATGACAGTGACCCCCATAGGCGGCAAAGCAAAGGACCTCTGTGGTGTGTGGGTTACGGACTGTCCACCTCGGGTTTTCCATCTGCGATGTTCGTCTCAGCCCTACCACCCCCACGGTGCTCAGCTAAGCAGGAAGCAAATGCACCTGATGCCCAGCGGATCCTCCTTTTCACATGTAGGCAACGCAAGGCAGAGACCATGTCTGAACGGGCCCGCTGCCCGTGGAGACCTGCCTCTTTCCGGCAACAGCCTCTTCGCCTAAAGCTCTCATCACACAGGCTCTGGCCGAACTGTTATTAAAATCCACGAGTATGCCGCAGGGGGCTGTTTTCTGTCTAATCATGAAGTCCCTGTGCCAGTTTTGCATTTCGTTTTTTATGATGCAGATCTAAGAGGCCTCTGAGATGAATTCTGTAATGAAGCTGGGTGAGGGGAGCTTTCCTGGGAGGAGCAGGGTCTTCCACTGCTTAGTCCCTGCGGCACGGTAGCTTGAAGCCCTGCACACGGGAAGGGAGGAAGGATGAGCAAGGCGAGGCCCAGAAGCCTCTGAAGCCATTTGTGGTGGTGTTCGCAGCCGACCGCGTTTTGGTCTGAAAGTCAAGGACGGGTCCAGGAAAGCAGAGTTTCAAAAAGCAAGCAAGCTCAGCGCTCCCATGCTGCACTTTGCGAGGCTGGCTCCTGTTCTGGCCACTGTCCCACCAAGACTGTCATTGCTGCTGTTGCTGAAGGCCTCAGAGAGCCCCACCAGGCCGCAGGACTCTGCGGGAGGCACATGGGAGCGTCCCACCAGCGGCCCTGAGACTAGCCAGCCACGCCCGTGTCCACACTGTCAGAAGGCACCTGCTCATTCCACGACAGCCCAGCTGCCCATGTAGCTGTGAGAGAGGTCAACAGAGGATCGCGCCAGTGACCCTTAATGCTGCTCCCTGGTGCCTGCGTCTTGTTAGCTAGCGAGCTTGTTAGGACAGTGACACAGCCACGATTAAAGTGTAAACTGCCTGGTCTGATGAGGCACTGGGCGGCCTTCGGTTGCTTGGCCATCTGGACAGGATGTCGCGAGGACAGAGAGGAGCCTGGTCTCCTGAGGACAGGAAGTTCAGGCAGCCAGGAGTGTCTGCGTGCTGCTGGAATTCACCCTTGCTCCCCTTCCCGCTTCCTGGGTGACGGGAAGCTGGCAGGGTGGGGTTGGCCACTGTGGTGGCCCCCTCCACCTCTGTGACACCCCACCCGCACTACTCCCCACCCACAGACCCACATCCACTCAGAGCAGGTCGGAATTTTGCAGGCACCTAGATTAGCACACCTGTCTCCCTTTTAGGGTTGCCACTAGCAGTGGGCAGTTCAGTGTGTCTCACTAACAACCCCTCTTCTTGTCCCTTGAATGCCAGAATACCAGCTGAGGGAGCAATTGTACTTGAGCACTCTTGACCGGTGGAAATCATACCCCTGCTTTGCTGTGGGCCTTTCTGCTTCTTATTATTCTGGAACTGGACAGGCCAGTGAAGCCAGGAGGGGAATGGGGGTGACAGGTAAAGATCAGTCTTTATGGAGTTCTGATGAGGACCAAGTTCCTGTTCCTTTAAGAGTCAGGAGGAAATGAATCCAGAATGCTCATGGGATCAGGTGTCACACAGAAAAGGGTCCCAGGAAACAGATTTGGCAGGGTTAGATGTGCCCCACCAAGGACTATTACAGGAAAAAGCACTTAACATGGTAACTCTGAATAGCAGAGGTAGAAAACAGGCAGAAGTCCACAGTGTGTGAACTGAAAAGAGCAACGGTTTACTTTACAGCTCTTTGACCTCCTACTGCTGAGGAGTCACCAGAACACACAGGCTGCAGTGTCAAAGTCGAGGGAGTCCCAGGCAAGCTGGGACAACCGGTCGCCCTGTAGGTAGCTTTGGGGTCAAGCCTTAACCTTGTGGCGTGCCAGTGTCACCATCCAGGCTTGGCAGATGCGCTTGCCTGGATCGCAGTGGTACTAGATACCGGTCTAGAGACACGAAGGACCAGGTTTGTGTCCTAGCCGAGCACAGGGAATGTGGACCATGAACAGGGACAGGTGTGGAAGCTACAGTCCACTCCGAGGCCTCACACCTGGGGACACCCGAAGCACTTCACCTGTCAGTTGCCTTCTGAGAGGCCCCAGCTCGACCACAGCTGAGGCCTGGGCGGAGCTGCTTTAAAGGAACACAGAGCACTGAGGCTAAAATTCTTCCGACTTTCAAGCCCCAGTACACCCTCACGTCCTGTTATTTCTTTCAGATTCCACTCACAGTGACCATGACTTTATGACCTTGGGGTTTAAACCTGAGGCAGCGGGTTTGGCTGGCAAAACGTCCTGTGGAGATTTAGGAGTTTACAGCCCCTGCTGCCAGCTTCATACGAAGCAGAGGAGAACCCCAGCATTCTTCCTGCAGTCTACAACATCGCTGAAAATCTCCCAGAGTGGCACTGGACGTTGGTGTTTAAGGAAAAATCAAGGGCATGGACTAGAAACAGGAGAAGAGGCAGAAGGAGGCCATTGCCTTTAAGGGTGTATTGTGAGGCAGGAATAGAGAATCTGTAGGTATGTCGCAGTTGGTGGTAAGCTGGGAATGAAATTTTAAGTTAGCTTTTTACATCATTGGTGGTTCACTGACAACTATTCTACGACTCCACACTCACAGTGGACATTTACGATGGGTGACCACTAATGGAGCACAACACACAGCCATTTCACATTTCCTCTGGAAGAGTCGATCCGGAATTTCTGAATCCCCAGCTGGTCTCCCTGTGACCTCCTCCTGTCTCCACCGTGCGTCAGCAAAAGGGAAGCACTCACATCGAGACATCTCTGATGGCCAGTGAGAGTGGGCCAGGCCGGCACTCTCACCCTCATCCTGAATGAGAGTTTTGGGGAGGTGACTACCGTCTCTGCCCACAGAGGCGGCCGGAAGTGCTTATGGGCTGCTTCCCCGTGAATGGCTGCGTTGGTATGTGCGAGACCTGAATGGAGAAGGCTGAGTGGCTGCGCTGTGTGCTGGTGGTGACTGCATCTCTGAGACCGGTCCTTCCTGGTCTCCTTCCCTGGTCACATGAGTCTCAGCTCAGTGCCCACTCGCCGCACCCTGTCTGCAGTCTCAGTCTGGGCTCACACACTCCTTGTCTGAAGCTGTCTGTCCTTTCTCCCATCATCAGCCGCGGGTTACAAAGGACGAGACAACGGGCCACATAAGGCAGGCTGTGTAATCACTGCACCAGGCATGTGGGAGGAGGTGCAGACCATTCAAAGGCACAGAGCACATTCCCATTAAGTGCTGCTACTTCTCATCGTTGCCCAAGCCCCACTCTTCCCCGGTGAATAAAACGAAGCTGGGGGAAACGAGCGAGAAGAGGTTTATCCTGAGCGGTACAGTGTGCTGAGTTGAGCTGCCTGTCCCGCCTGAGACCTAACGGAGAAAGCCACGAGAGAATCGCCTTAGAGGTCAGGAGTGCTGGTGACCATGGGAAATATGATCTACATTCCCCAATTAGCTATTCTCATTGGAAGGGAACACGCTTATCTGCTCTACACCTAATGGGCAGGAAGAAATCAACAGGATGCTGAGGCTGCAGAATTTCCGGGGATGCTGCAGGAGCTCTGGGGCTTGGCTGGTCCTGACCCAGGATGCTGCGTCTCTGTGTGGGAACGCTGTCTGGGGAGCATCACAGGAAGGAGGCTCTTGATCTTTCCCCTAACACATTTAGGGACTGTATGGCATGGAGCTTGAGACTTCCTACCAAATAAATGACATACATTTGATTATGTGATGTGATAAGGGATATCCCTGGTCCGGTCTCTGTCTGCAACACAGAAGCAGAGCTTTGAAATTTCCTGAGTGACAGGTGTGTCTTTCAGTGTTCCTAACAACTCTTTCTGCCACACCTGCATTTATGGTACTGAGAGGCTTCACGGGGAACACTCAGATCGCTTCCGGGAAGTAAGAGGATGGAGACAGGGTCCAATCACGGGGCCAGTGGTTTAATCAATCACGGACGAAATGTCCGAACAGTGAGGTTTGGGGAACTCCCTGGTCCGGGTCCTGGGGAAGTACTGCACCCCAGCTCCACAAGGACAGAAGATCCTGTGCTTGGGACCCCTCTAGATGGAGCCACGTGTGTCTTCACTCATTCTTATCCCTCATAACAAAGCAGCAGTCAATGATTAGAACACCTTTCTGAGTTGTGCAACATATTCTAGCAAATTACTAAACCTCAGGAAGTTGTAAGGCCCCAACTTTGTCACTGGCCAGACAGAAGCGTGGGTAGCCTGGGGACCCCAATTACTGCAGGTATCTGATGTGAGGCAGCCTTGTTGCGGATGTTGCCCTTCAATTCACGTCAAATCCAGGTGGTTAGTGTCAGAGCTGAATGGAATTGTAGGACACTGGTAGGTATCAGAGAGTGGTGTTAGGATGTAGGCTACTTATCAAACAGAGAGCTTTGATGGTTAGTAAGTATTAGAGAAATGGCCTGAGCCAACACAAATAAAAGATCTTTTGTCCCTCACCATCTCCCTGTGTCACCCCAACACAATAGGGGAAAGTGACCCAGGATGAAAAGACTGCTGCTCCAGGCCCGGGGAGGGTGCGGTAGCACAGTGTAAACTGTAGGCCCACTGTGAGGGAGGAGGCGAGAGGAAAGCTCAGAGCCCGACTGGAGGTAGTGAGAGGAAGAAACTAAACCTGATTCATGATGCCTCTCATTTCCCTGAGCAAAACTGGAATTTTCAATAAGCTTGAGGCATATAAAATGTGCAGTTAACAATTTCAAGCACATTGAACGTTCATAACGACCAGGTTTCCGACCCACTAAAAGCGTATGTCATACCTGCCTGCAGAGAAGCTGAGTGAAATCCAGACTAGCACGCAGCATCAAGGTGACTGCTTAGCAGGGCGCGGGTTGGAACCCAGGCCCTGAGGTGGCTCTGCAGGGCCTGCCCCGTCCAAGCTCTTGGGAGGATGACGTCTGTCTGCCCCTCCTACCTCCTTCACCAGTTCCAGGGATTTGCCAGCACCTCCTGCACCAGACCCCCACGCTTAGCCTACCTCCTCAGCTTCCTCAGGGCTACTACGGCTGTGGTCTAGACCTGCAGTGGCCCCAAGACTCACGTGTGGAAGGCCTGGACTTCAGCCCATGGTGCCAGAGCAGGCAGTGGAACGTGCAGGAGGCCGGGCCTCAGGGAAGGAAGTCAGGTCACTGTGGGTGTGAGAATCTGGCCCTGCTTCTCTCCCTCCTGTTTGCTGAACACTGCGCGGTGAGCCGATTTTCTCCACTGTGCACTCCTCACTGTGATGTTTTGCAACACCACAGGGCCAAAACAACCGAGCTAGGTGACCATGGACTGACACTTTTGAAACCATGAACCAAAATATACCTTTCTTCCTTTGGGTTGAGTTTCTCAGGCAATTTGTAAAGGCAATTTGGAAAGCTGATTAAAATTTATCTTTTATGTGACATCTGCTAAGTGCCTGTATGACTGTGCACACATGCGGCAACAGCACTTGCCATCCTGTGCAGGTACAGAAGAGACTGCCCGGAGTCCTGAGACCGCAGCTGACAGGCACACAGGACGTCTGACCTGTGGCACAGCGAGCGGAATCCTGCTGTCAATTCCAGCAGGCTTGGAAGTGCATTCTCACAGGTGCTTGGGAAGCAGCCTAGCCCTGTGGATGTCCTGAGCCCACACCCGCTGGACCCTAAACTGAGCAACTCTGAGAGGATGAAGGGGTTTTTGTTTCTGACTTTGTCGTTAGTGCTCAAGGTTGAATCTAGAGCCTTGTGTGTCTAGGTGCATACTCCACCAGTGAACTACACCCCAGGCCAAGGGTGGTTTCTTTTAAATTGGTAAATTTGTGGTCATTTTTAAGACAACTAGAGAAAATAGATACATAGGTTTATAATGGATATTTCTGACATGAGTTTTTAAAATTGGGCATTCCCAAGTTTAAAGGAAGCACCCACAGAGAAGCATTCCGAGTTCTGACTTTCTGCTAGCCCGGGGGAAGTCCAGGGCAGGTCACACGTGTGGGTTTGCCGAGGGCCCACTCACATGTCAACGCTGCTAGGCCCGCTGCACTGCTACAGGCCACGGATTCCGGAATCCACACTGACCAGGGCTGTCCAGAGAAACAAGCACGAGGAGAGAAGGACAGAGAAACCGATTTATGCAAAGAGACGTTCCTGTGATTGTTGTGGCTGGACGATTAGACAGTTTGCAGGGCAGGCTCACAGGCTGGAGCCCTGGGGAGGGCGATGTGGCAGAAGCCCGAAGCTGGTCCTGGTAGAATTTCATCTTCTGCAGGATCTTCAGTCTGTTTGCTCAGGACCGTCAAATGATGAGGCCCGCCCACATGACAAAGGTCGTCTCCTCTCCTCCAAGTTTACAGATGAAGGCTAATCACATCTGAGAAACACCTTCACAGTGACATCTAGCCTGGGGCGTGACCAAATATCCAGGGACCGTGCCTAGCCTGGTTGACATAAAATTCTCCGTTGTAAGTCCACCTTTCCTCGGCTTGAGATCTATATGCATATCATTAAACTGCATGTCATCTCCAAACACAGACGATAACAAGGCCGCACTGCCACAGAACATGCTTCAGCTACGCTGTATATTTTTTGTGTGTGTGTGGTGCCGGGGATCGAACTCAGGGCCTTGTGCTTGCAAGGCAAGCACTCTAATCACTGAGCTAAATCCCCGGCCCCAGCTACGCTGTATATGACTGGAAAGAGCACACTAAGTCCATCTCCAAAGATGCCAGGGTGACCCCTGGTGATGCCGCTCTCTACTTAGGGTCCTGTAATGACCTTGGGTGATGCTAATCTCCTTAAAGGTGTCCTGTGCCCTAAATACTATGATGTAAAGTTAGCAATGAATACATACTGATGTGATATAAAGTCACTGCATCATATGCTTTGTGCTAGGGGAAGAGACCAGGAAGAAAACAAAGATTTTCGTAAATACAAGTGTGTGCATGCACACACACACACACACACACACACACACACACTCATTAAACAAACCCAGAGCCCAACACCTAAGTCTCCCCAAGGCTGTGCTGTCCTCACTGAGTACATAACCCTCAGCCACTTTACAGGGCTTGTCTCGGGTGACAGGGTCAAGTAAGACAATAAATTCATTTAGAATTATTACATCTTGAGTCCTGCAGGTGTGGAAATAACTTTACAGTGGCACATGAGACAGCGAGGCTCACCTGAGGCCTCGGGAAATAACGGTGGCGATAACTCATGGCCTCCAGACATCATGGTTTGAATAGTCATCCTTCATCCTTGTCTCTTCTCCTGCCGTCAGCGCGTGGTGCAGTAAAGCGGTACGGCTGCACGCTGTGTGTGAGAAGACAAGCAGGGACTTCTGTGCTGTGAACACACTGCGTGGTCACTGAGTGCCCTTTCCCACCTCCTCTCCACAGAGGAGGGCATGTTCCCTTTTCACGTCACCAGTAGGGTTAAGCAAAGTACTTGGCTGTCCTTCGCCACGAACGGCCACACGCCCAGAACTGCACAGTGCACTGTGGCTCTAGTGTCTTTCCATTCTCCAACAACGGTCTATAAACGAAACACAGAAGATGCGGCCTCTGCCTGCATCCCTGGCAGGGACAGCGCCGTCCTCCAGTCGCATTCAGCACTCTGTGGAAAGCGAGGTGAGGAAAACTTCCAGACACACATTTCAGAGCTGCTGCTCGGGGTTCAGGTGGTGTCAGGCCCCCACTCCTCCTCCTCAGCATCCCTTCCGGCCTCACACTGGGTGGAGAACCCACTATTTCTACGGCCCAGAAAGTCCATTCTTGAAGGACAGGCACATGTGAAATTCTTTCCAAGCTGAATGCCCACAAGAGAATGGCTATAAAAACGATGCCTAACTACCCAGGAAATTGAGCATATCTATTAAAAAATAAGATGTATATCGATCCAGAAGGACAACTGTGATATCCTGTCAACCTAGAAAGCCAATGCACACCAGTATATGTTGTGTGGTTCCACCTTTTTAAAGCCATCTCTGACGCACGCCCTTGTCATGCTGAAAAAGCCGCATGCAGTCTTCAGGTCTTACTATCTAACACAACGACAAGAAAGTCACAGTTCTGGTGGCCCGGCGAGCACGCTCTGCTTACTGGGCTTCAGCATGAGGCAGTCCTCATGTGCCCAGTCTCCATGGGCTGTGCTCTTCCATCATGGGCCTTAAAATCAGTGGCTAAATGGTCAGACACGAAAGCAGTGACATCTGGCCTGGGATTTTGGAATAGTGTGGCTGAGGGCTCGAGAATTTAAATGCACAGGTGGGAGGACAGAATCCTCCCAGGGCCGCTGCCTCACCCGCTTCCGCCTTCCCATCTCTGCCACGGCTGAGCTGCAGAGAGCAGATGGCTGGTGACCGCCCTGGCAGCCACAGATCCTCCACTGCCACCTGGCGTGCACTACAAGCGCCTGTCAGATGCTCCGTCCGAGGCTACTGCCCGTGGATGTGCCCTGACACGGGTGTCCAGACTGAGCCTGCAGAGGGTCGCACCCGGGGGTCCTTGCCACTGGGCACCTAGCTCCACACAGAATGAATTAGCAGAGGGGACTCTCCAAGGTCACCTTGCCAGAAGCTGATTTCCATGCACCTGCTTGCAAGGCCCTGGATGCCTCAAGACCTCGGCTCCGACTAGCGGCCTGGAGGGTGACAGTGCCAGGTAGCTCCTGGGCTTTAGTTAAGACCGAATGAAGACATGTGCTGCGGTCTGTGTCCTGTTGTAGATGAATGACGTTAAAACTGTGCCAACAGTGATGCAGAAAAAGAAGGCAGATGCACAAATGTAAGACTTCTAATGTGCAAATCATGTTTTTCCTTTTGTCCCTTAATACTTTTGGTGTCAGAGCTGAGACACCGCTGTCTCACTCATGCTCACCAAGATTCACTCTAACGTTTTCTTCTATGAATTTCATAGTTGTTGCTCTTACATTTAGGTGAACGCTTGGTTCTGAGCTCAACTTTGTTCAAGGTGTGAAGAGAGGAGGGACTCAAGATGGTTCCTCTGTTCAGAGGAATTGACATTTTACACTAGCTTATTTCATCCCTGTAACAGCACTCTGAGATGGTCTGAGAATGAAATAACCAAGGCACAAGGTTACATGACTTGCCGGAGGAACACATCACATTCTTGAGAAAACTAACCATGAACCAAGATGTATCATGTACAGGTACAAAATAACCATGTTGATTATGATCATTATGTATACGATGTACCAATACATGTTCTTGGTAAAAATAAAAAAAATTTGTCATCCAAAAAAAAAAAAACTAACCATGAAGTTCTACTTCAGAGCCTATTTTCTTAATATCGGTGTGTACAATGAAATCAACATTTCAAAAAAGTAAGAACGGGCTCTAACAAAATGATGTTGGAACAATCAACTATCCAACGTGAAAAATTACCAGCTCCTACTCATGAATTTCACCACAAAAAATTCCTATGTAGTAAGAAGTTAAATGGCAAATAGTGGAAATATTGGGCCAGAGAATATCCTTTTAGAATGGTATGAAAGGGAAAGGGGAACCCCAAAGGAACTTGCTAAATTTAGCTACGGAAAACTTTTTAAACCTATAGCTCTAAAGACTATAAAATAGGGTTAGACGTTTCAGACTTGTAATGGCAGAAAACTTGGAGAGATGAACTTTTCAACAGGCAACATTACGAACCTGGATCATGTGTGTGTGTGTGTGTGTGTATATATATACACACACGTGCACACAGATACATAAACACGCACGCACACATACACATTCCAAGAAACAACATGGCCTTGCTGCTCCCAAACGCGACCCTCTCTACCCTGAGCTTTGCATCCATGTGCACCTCCTCCCTTCCTTCCCTCTATTCCCTGCCAGGCACCACGTGGCCCTCGGGGTTTCTAGAGGCACTGCTCCACGGATAACCTTTGACCTTTGGGCAGCACTGCGGGGTGAGGAAAGGATGTTGCTGTGGGTCTCCGAGTCCTGTTTCTTCTTTCTTTCCATACTTTGAGCATTTCCACTTTCTTTTCTAAAATAATGTTTTAGTGGTACTGAAGATTGAACCCAGGGCTTTCCCACTGAACTACAGCCCCAGAACTTTTTTATTTTTTGAGACAGGGTCTCACTAAGTTCTCCAGGCTGGATTTGAGCCTGTGATCCCCCCACCTCAGCCTCCTAGAGTGCTGGGATTACAGGTGTGCGCCACTATGACCACCTAGCAGGATGATTTTATGGAATATTCCTTTTGCCAGGGAATCATTATATTTTTTTTTCTGTCCAACAATGGCTGTATTATTTTATAGCATTACTATATACTGCGATACTGATTATACTGCTGTATAGGTGTATTTCTATAAGGCACTTACAATGCAGTGGTACCTCGGTTTAAGAACTTCGTTTGTCCTACAACTTTGGAAAAGATGGCCCCACTTGTGCTTGTGTGGGAAAGATGGCTGCGGCTGCGTTTAGCACCTGATGCAGAGTTTGCAAACACAAACAAAATTTTGCCACATGTTTCTGTTTGTGAACCAAACTGCAAACAAAAGTGTTTGTGACCCGAGGTTCCACTGTGTTGTAAAATGTTGTAGACAACGTTACATGTTATATAAACATTATATAAAGTAAAACACTGTTTTCTCTTTCTCCAATGCTCCTGTCTCCCTAACTTCAGTCTTGTTTTCTCTTTCTCTGTCCCCGACAGACCCACATTTCGTGTGCCGTACCCTGTGTGAGGTGCTCTTGTGTTGCATCTACTTTATAGGCGTCTCCCCTTTCATTCTTTCTCACCGCAGCCCCTCAGGCAGGCTCGGTTCCTTCCACTTCGCAGGTTCTAAGCAGAACAGCAGTTTGCCCATGTCAGATGACGTGGATCTGGGGATGCGGAAGGGAAGCCAGGCCTGGGCATGATGGCAACGCTGCCCAGCACCCCCTGGGGTATGTGCAGGCGGCATGTGCTGCCGCACTGAGGCAAAAACCCAGGATCCTCATCCCCCCAGGACCTGCCCTGTGCTGCTGTCACTCGATGCTTTGTCAACGCCATGCTCCATCTGCAAGTGGACTTGCTGCTGCGTGTCCCTAATAAACTGCAGCCCCATGGAGAAATCCTTCAGAATGCAAACGATACGACCCATCTGTTTAGAGAAGGGTAGTCTTGCCCCCTTCCCCATGTCTGGCCGGGGCAGGGAGGGGCCTGTTTTACTGTGCTCTGTCCTGCCCATGTGTAATGGTTATTTCCTGTGTCTCTCTGTGTGTGTGTGTGTATGTGTATGTATGTGTGCGAGAGAGAGACAGGACCACATTAAGAGATTAAAATGAAGGATAAGGGGACTCTGGTGCTCCCCCTGGTACTGCCCTGCAGGCCTCCGGCAGGTTTGGTGTGTGCATGGTGTGCGCACATGTGGGTGTCTGCACTGCCACATATCCCTCTAGAAATGAAGAGCACACTGTGCGGGAGAAGTCTGGCTGCTGGTCCATACGGCGATGTCCCCTCCCGGATGCCCCTTCCTGGCCTCGGCACCCTCCCTGATACCCTGCACTCCCCAAAACTCCAGCACCAGAGGATTTCTACAATGTCACGTGGGCTGCAGTTACCAGAAGAAAAGGCCATGAACTGGGAGGCTCATCAGCGACAGACATTCACTCCTCCTGTCCTGGAGGCTGCCGGGTCCTGAGATCCTCACGGGGCTCCTGAGGGCCCCGAGCCTGATGTCATAATCCCGCCCACCGGGCTCTGCTCTCCCATTTACTGACCGCCCACAGCCCGTCCGCCTAACACCCTCTGTGACGGCACTCGTGGGAGGGCTTCCTGGAGGGTGACTGCAGCGCGGGGCTTGCAGCTGACTTACTGGCTGGAAGAAGAGGTCACCCTGGGTGTGGCCTTTGGAGGGTCCATCTCCCTCCCTGGCGCCTCCCTTTTTTCTCTGCCTCTTGTCCAGCACGCTGTGAGCAGCTTTCCTCCGCCAGCTCCTCTGCCAGGTCACCTTGCCTTGGAGCCAGCCGACCACAGACTGAAACCTCTACACACTGGGAGCCCAATAACCCTCTCCTCCTTTAACTTGCAGGCGTTGGGTATTTTGTCTCAGCAACAAGAAAGTGACTAAGACACCATCCCACCTGGGGTGAGGTTGTCAACATGCAGCCCAGAGGGGGACACCGGCACCCGGCCTGTCCCATGAGCTCACTGACCCCGCAGGCAAGTGCAGGCTACGACACTTGTGCTCCTGATGAGCGGAGTCCCACGCGATGCCTCCGGAGAGGCAGCTCACAAAGGCAGGCGGCAGGCTGTGGTTTCACTCATCCCCAAAGCCACAGGACCAACTCCTAGTGCGGGGGTCCTCCAGGGAGGGAGGTGGGGGGGTTCCCTGTCATTTTCCCTTTAATTCTACCCATTCCTCCAGATTACATCGTGACGCGTTCCTCCATCACCTCAAACCGAAGTCCCACCCTCCTCTGAAGGTCGCAGATGGGACACTTGCTCCTCCCCTTCGCTACTAGGGGCAGAGCTCTTCCTGGTGAGCCCCGTCCCTCAAGGCACCTGTGCACAAACTCACGAGCGGAAGGCCCATGCAGCAGAATTTACCCCCTTCATGGGGTCCTAGATACATGCTTATGGGAGAGAAAATTGCCTTACATATTTAAAATATATTACCATGACTGTAAAACAAATTCCTTTCACTAGGAAAATACGGGCCAACATCGTACAAAATGAGTGCTCAGTTCTTGAGTTGCCTTAGTATTTCATCAATCGTAACTTTTTAAACATTACTATGCCACATTTGGATTTAGATGATACCATGCAAATCAGTTTCTTGCAAATAATGATTCTTGCAAATCAGTTTCTCCAGAACATAGAACTGAGAGACCAAAACTTGTCAAAACTTATTGAAAATGTGCAAAATAGACTTCAAAACAACCATGTTTTGGAACTCTTTCACAGTATAACAGGTCAGCAAATAGATAGCTTGATATTTTCATTGCTCTGCTGGAAATAACAGACTAACTGAAATAAATTCTGAATGAATTAGGATGGCTACTCCTTGATGTAGTCTCTACAGTTCACACACAGGCACATATACATATACCCCGCTGAAATTCACCTTGAAAATCCAGTCCTCCTAATAAGAGATCTGAGAGCGATCTTTCCAAACTAGCAATAGCAGAATTAAAAAAAAAAATTAAAACAGATGAAGCTTGAGTCAAGCTTTCTTGTTGAGAAGAAATCGCAGTTTATCCAATAGAAAATTATTTCTAAACGGATCCAAGCCATTCACCATATACCAGACGTGCCGTCATGTGTTAATGTGCAGGGCTCAGGCATGCTGGTTCGTGTAACCCTATCTGTGGTGGTTCAGTTACCAGGGTGTGGAAAGGACCTTCCTCCTAGGAACCCTTCCTGCACAAGGGCTGAGCCACAGACCCCAAGCACCACGTTGAATATTCCTGGCACATTGTAGTTGTTGGCTTTTGTTAACAGGTTTCTAGTAGTTTGATTTTTTTGGTAATTATTTTAAAAAGAAACTGTGGACAAGCCAGGTGACAAATATAAAATGCACACAAGAAGGCTTCGGTGCGGAGCAATGCAAGCCCACGCTTTGCACTTTGCATAGTAAAATCGGTGGGACAGTAAGCATGCTAACGAGAGGCAGTTCATCTACCAGGTGGCCCGGGGCCTGTACCTCACCAACGGCAGCGGAAGCCACAGGGAGGAGAATGGGGCTCCAACTTCCAGCTGCCAGCAACTGGCTACGTGCTCTGGACCATCTTCAACCGTGTTTCTGGGGCACCGAAACTTGGAATCTCTGCTAGAGCAAACCTGTGGGTCTTTGTGGTTTTGTTTTGCTTGGAAACAGGAGTGTAGAGAGACAATGCAAAGCTCAGCCCCAGAGACCTAAGTAGGAAAATGAAGCGTTCTTCTTCTTACTTTTAACCGTGAGGTACATGGACTTGCTGACGTCTGCGCCCACGTCGTTGCTGACCTTGCAGAGGTAGTACCCGCTGTCTTCCTCCACCACATGTTTGATCAGCAGCGACCCGTTGCTGAGGACCTGGATGCGGCCATTCAGGGCGATGGGCTGGAACTGGGGCACCCCGGCACCTGGAAGACAGTGGCAGAGAAGGGCCATGGTGCAAACGTGAATAAACACAGACCACAGAGAAGCGAAGTTAGGCGCAGGCACACGGAGGGTTTCTTCCTTTCCTCCATCACTGAAATTCCTGCTTGGAGAAAAACACATTTATTTAAAATGACAGCATTTCAAAGTCAGAGATAAAAAATAAGAGAGCTTACAGATAGTTTCTACATAAAAAGCTGAACTTGATGAGTGTTAAGTAGCTGATAAATTATTCAAAGACGTCGCAGTAGAACAACCACAGAAGTAGACGTCTCTTGCGGTACTAAACAAATTCCTCCTGTTCCCAGGGACTTAGTGTGAATGTAAACATGGTGGTGCCCCAGGGATGTGGCATTTGAAGTCCTAGCTCGCCGTACACAAGTGAGGCTACAAAGAGGGTGCAGGGATTGTAGACTTTCTTCTGAGCGGTCTGATGTTCCAGTGGAGAGACACTGTGCTGTTGATATCGCTTTACATTATTTACCTAAGTGCGTCAGGTTGCTGTAGGAAGACAGTACAGAGTTAGCCCAGCGCTTTTGTCCCTGGGCCCCCAGGCAGGAAGAGGACAGCACAACCGGAGCAGGCTAGTGTCACAGAAGGGAGGGACCTGTATGACAGGTGCGTGTCTGCAGCTGGTGCGGTGCGTCTCGGTTGAGGATGCACGGATCTCCCTGCAGGAGCAGTGTGGGCCGAGGCAAGCGCTGGGGTGGGGAGCTGCCGAACCGGCCAGCTGTCTGCACATGCCTCCCGCAGGGAGGACACTGGTGGGAGGAGAGAGGCTCCCTCCCCACCCTCACCCAGCTGATCACTTGCATCCTGGTGCCCTGGAGCTCTGGGGGACAGACTGTGGCAGTGCTTTCCCTCCCACGTGTGTTTCCGCTTCGGGTAGATCAGTGTCAGGCCCGCGACATGGCAGAGACACAGGAAGTGGGTCCCGTGCCTAAGAGATGGTCCACACTGAGGAAGAGCAAAGGCCTTCTCTTCTGCGAAGGCTGCAGAGAGCAAGAGAAGAACGCCTTTCTCTCCGCAGCAAGAAAAATCTCTGTCGAGCTGTAAAATTACACTTTTCTTTGATTAACTCAGAAATTTGGCATCATAGGCAACTGGAAAACGTGACTGCTCTTCCCTCATAACAGAGGGAAGAGGTCAGGGCACGAGATCAGGTGAAAACTAAAGAACTGGAAGTAACCGCAACTGACTGCAGTCTCTGCGATCCTCCTTCTCCCCTTCGCTCTTCCACTCTGCCGCCCTTCCCTCCCCTTCCTCCCGCTCCTTAGTACTGGGCCTGGAACCGCACACTGAGCCATGCTCACCTCCTTTTTTAGTTTTTATTTTGATACAAGGTCTCTCTATGTCACAAGTTTCCCAGGCTGGGCCTGAGTTTGTGATATTCCTGCCTCAGTTTCTCAGAGTGCTGGGGTTGCAGGCATGAGCCACAATGGCTGGCTCTTTACTCTTCATTTTTACACATGATGATCAGGATCCAGCAGAAAATTAGACAGAGAGAGAGAAATTAACAGATCCCTATAAGGAAAAGCTAGAACTGTTGGGCAGAGTGTTTATGATCATTATGATTAATAAGCATGAACATGTGAAGGAATTCAGATGAAATATTAAAACTATAAGAAAGAAACAGACACAAAAGAACAGAAACAACAATACAGTATTAGTTACCGTTGAGACCTGGACAGTCCCCCTTGGCCTGCGCGTTCAGAGGTAGGGCGTCTGGAGGCTATCGGCTAGTGGGGGCGCTGCGCACTCACCCCCAGAGCCCAGAGCTCCACTTGCTGTTAGAAGCCTGGTCCCAGCAAGAAGGAGTGATCCCGAAAGGCGTGTCTCCTTCCCAGCTCTGCCCTTCTTGCTCTCTCTCCTTCCTGGCTGCCCTGCCCTGAGCTGCTGTCCTCGGCACGGCCCTTCCCCCACCCAGTTCTTCTCGGAGACAGCTGACCACGAACCCTAACCTTGACCCAAAATAAACTTCTCCTTCAAGATGTGGGTTTTGAGGAAAATGAGTAAGAAATATTAGATACAAACAATTTATTAAAAAGGTTTACTAGCAGACTGAATTCGGGAGAGGAAAGAAGTCAACAGAAATTAGTGGAACAGAAGGGGCAAAGAGTGAGAAATACAGAATAGATCACCTTAGAGTTCTGGAACAATACTGAATATTCTAATACTGAGTAATTGCAACCTTAGAAGGAGAAAAGGTAAAGAAAGGGGAGAAAAAATAATCTTTGGAATACAGAAGACTTTAGTACTACTAAAAATAAATTTCACTTAATTGATACTAGTGAAATTTCACTCAACAATAGCAGAGTATATGTACAGCATATTCATATACATATGCATGAGAGAGGATATAAATAGAATATATACATATATATCGAGAAAATATTAGTGTCACATGCCCATGGAACTGTCACTACAGTAGGCAGGATGTCTGTGCACCCCCTAAGTTCACAGGTTGAGAAGCCCAATGGGACAGTATTTGGAGGTGGGGCTGTTGGAAGGTAGTAGGGTTGTAAGGTCAGGGCCCTCAGGAATCAGATCAATGTCCTTGTAAAAGAACCCCAAAAGATCTCTCACCCCTCTTCTACCATGTGAAGACACAGAAGGAAGTCAACAATGCTAACTACCTGGCATGGAAGGAGGCTCTGACAAGAACCACTTCATGCGGCTCCATGACGTCATGTTTCTGACCCCCAGAAGTATTATTATAGACAGCTAAGTTAGGTAGGAACATTACAGGCAGTCAGACAGGCCCGGGCCCTCGATGGAGTCAATACACAAGAGCATACACTACAACTATGGCTGGAGGTGCATCCAGTGAAGGTCAGGCCTCAAGATAAGGATGGAAGGACCAGAGCTACACCCCTGGCCGAGGGACAAACAATGAACTGAAGATTACAATCGTCTGATCTGATAAAGTCTAGGCCACCCAGGTGGGTGACCAAGACCTCCAGATCCACCCCATCCTGGAATGTCCTTGTTCTCGCCTTGCTGATCTGCTACGTGACCTTCTTCCCCATTGCATCAATGTTACCTAAGTGACTACACTTATATTATTTGTTAATCATCATTTTGACACACATTGTACCCGCCTCACGATTTTGCTCTATAAAACTTCCCTGAAAAGTGGGCTTGTTGGCAACCCACTCAGGTCCCCTCCTGTCTTTCAGGAGCTCTCTTTCTTTCTCAATAAAATCCCTACTCTTTTTTTTTTTTTTTTTTTTTTTTTTTTTTTTTGGTGCTGGGGATCGAACTCAGGGCCTTGTGCTTGGAAGGCTAGCACTCTAACCACTGAGCTAAATCCCCAGCCCCAAATCCCTACTCTTAACCTGCTTTGTTCCTTAGAATTCATTCTTCCACTTCAGGGAACACGAACTCAGTGTAACTGACACCTAACGTGTTGAGAGTTGTATTTTTTCCCCTATATCAGTATGAGAAGTAAATGTTTGAGATGAAGATAGAAAACCACAGAAACCAGAATATGAGCTACACTGCAAATTTCAATAAACATTATGAGATGAAAATTGTGCAAGATATGTTTTGTTTCTACGGGAAAATTAAAATCGAGATCAGTAACAGAAAAGCTCCAAATGTTTGAAAATTAAACAATTCACTCCTAAATAACTCCTAAGTCAAAAAAGAAATCACTAAAAATACTTTCAAAAGTATTTTGAGCTGAATAAAAATGAAAAAGTAGCATGTGAATGTGTAGAATGTGGCTTAAGGTAATACTCGAGTGTAAGACTGTAGCATTAAATGCTTGTGTCAGAAGAAGAAAGAAACCACAAATCGGTCTAAGTATTTGAAGCATTCTAAGCATTGTGAGAATGTATCACAGGAAGAACAACTGAAATCCAAAGTAAGGAGAAGGAAGAAAACCAAAGTCAATGAAAGAGAACAGAAAAACATAGAGAAAAAAATCAGTCAAACCAAACACTGATTATTTGAAAAGAACAGTATAATAGCTTCTAGCTGAATTGATCAAGAAGAAAAAAGCAATTTGTAGCAACTGTAATAAGAGGCCATTTTTACTGCCCCCACTTTCACTAAAAGAGTAATCAGAAAATACAAACAATAACTTTGTGTCAATAAATTTGACAATTTAGATTAAACAGATAATGTTTCTTTAAAAAATTCTCAAAGCTCACTCAGGAAATAGATAACCTCAATTCTCCATTATCTATGATAGCATCAAAACTCAGATAGCTTCACTAGTGAATTCTATCCAACATTCAAGGAGAAACACACCAAATTTACACAGATCTTTCAGGAAGTACAAGAAGGAAACTTAAAAATCTTAGAAACCATCAGGTCAGCATGTTTCCAATACCAAAATCAGAAAAAAAAAAAAGTGAGAGAGAAAGAAATCTATAGACCAATAGCCATAGTGAACAAAAACATGAAGATCCTTACACAAAAACTATCAAACAAGCTTTACTAATATATAAGATGAGGAATACGTCACAATCAACTAAAGTTTACTCCATAAATGCAACGTTGGCTTAAACTCAAAATCTGTCAATGAAATTCACCACATCAACAGACCAAAACCTAAACACAACAGGATCACTTTGATGAGTATGAAAAAAGAAAAAAATAAGGTGATTTACAGAATTCATCAGCCATTCATGGTAAAATCTCATAGAAAACTAGGAATAGTATGAAATGCCAAGATAAAAGGCTTCTTTAAAAACCCACAGGCAGTATCATACTTTACTGTGAAAGAATGAATGATTTTTTACTAAAGATTATGAAAGACAGCAGGATGTTCAGTGTCACCCTTCTTATTTAACATTGTTCTGAAAGTTACAGCAAGAACAAAATGAGAAAAATGAAATAAAATGAGCAGGAATTGGAAAAGAATCTAGCTGTCTTAACTCATAGATAACATGATTACAGAGATGATGTGATAAAAAGAATCTACAAAAGGTTACTATAATTACAAACTTAGTTTAGTGAGGTCATGGGGTGCAACAGAAATCAGTCGATTTTATTTATACATACTAGGAATAAGCAATTGGAAATTGAAGATGAAAGGATTACATGTTTGCATCAAAACATGAACTATTTTGGATAGATTAATGAAATAGGTGCAATACTGATCCACTAAAAATTACTGAAAAATTTGAGAACAATGAAAGAAGATCTATGAAGTATAGAGTTGTACCATGTTCATGGATAGAAACACCCAATATCTTCAAGTACAGGTTGGCAACCATTTTCTGTACAGGCCGGAGGGCGAATACTGTAGACTCAGGCAGCCACACAGTCTCTCACAGGACCACTGATCTCTGCTGAAGAAGCACGAAATCAGCTGCAGAAAATACGCAGGCGAGCAGCATGTTTGCATTCCCAAAACTTACTTATAAAAACAGTTTGTGTGCAGGACTGGCTGGAGTACTATTATCAGATAATCATAAAGTTGTAAGGAGGAACATTACTGGTCATACTTACTTGACCTGCTCTTTATTCCGTATCTAGGGTATAAATTATTATAAAATGGTTCTAAGTAGACTTTATTTATTTATTTATTTTGCAGAGGTGGGAGTTGAGTCCAGAGCCTTTGCACTGAGCTACAATCTCAGCCCCTTTTTAAATTTCATTTTTTTATTTTGAGACAGAGCCTTTCCAAGTCATTAAGTTGCCCACACTGGCTCCAACTTTGCAATCTTCCTGCCTCAGCCTCCCAGAATGTTGGGATCATAGGCATGTGCCTCCATACCTGGCCATCTAAGTAGACACATTTTTTAAAAATTCATCTTATTTACAAGAAATTCAAAATCAGAGATGAAAAAATTTAAAAATACAATATTTTATTATCATTTTAATATTTTGCTTTCCTCAGGATTCACTATGAACACTTTATAAAGCAGGGCTAAATGAACAAAATCATTCCGATTTTCACTCCTTACAAGTAGAGAAATGGCTAAAATGTATAAAATGCAAAATTATTCTAGAAACATGTATAAAATATAGAAAACATGTAGAAAAGTGCATAAAATGCAAAATTATTCTAGAAATAAGATTAATTTAAAACTTATATGAAAGTTCACAAATCATTTTAAATGCCTGATCTTGAATGAACACATAAGTGAGTGACTGTTTTTGAAAAATAACTAATGAAATTAATGAATGAATGAAAGTTATATGCAGCTAGGATTGTACTGGGGTTTAAAGCATGATAATTCTCTGAATTTTCTGTCGGAAATGCACAGCTGGTATCCACATGCAGAAGAGTGACTCTAGACTCATTAGCTCTCATCACATACTAAACTAAAATTAAAATGGATTAAAGTTTTAAATGTTAAAGCAGAAACACTTAACTTGCTGGAAGCTAAAACAGGTGAAACTCCTGAAGTCATAGGCACGAACAGAGCACCAGCCGCACAGGAAATAGTACCAAGAATAAACAAGTGGGATGACACCCAGTTAAAAAGCTTCTGTACAGCGAAAGAAATAACCAGCAGCGCGAAGAGACCACCTACAGAACGGGGGGATCGTTTGCCAGCTACGCCTCGGATGGAGGACTAATATCTAGAATACATAAAGAATTCAAAAAATGAGACCCCTGAAATAAAAGACCCAAACAAAAATGGGCTACTGAAATGAATAGTCACTTTGCAGAAGTACAAATGGCAAATAAACAGGTGGAGAAATATTCAACATCTCTGGCCATTAGAGAAGCACAAATTAAAACAACACTGAGATTCCATCTTATTCCAGAAAGAATGGCCATCATCAAGAAATCAAATAACAAATGCTGGAGAGGCGTGGGGGAAAAAGGAACCCTTCTCCACTGCTATCGGGATGCAAACTAGGACAACTACTGTATTATGCAAATCAGTATGGAGATTCCTTGGAAAAATAAAACTAGAAATTCCATTTGATCCACTCGTCTCCTACTAGGTACCTTCCCAAAGGAGTTAAAGTCATCATATTATAGTGTCTCACACATATCCACGTTTACAGCGGCACAGCTCATAACAGCCAAATCTCAGAAGCGGCCTACATGACTATCAGTAGATGAATGGATAAAGAAAATGCATTTACACACCCTGGAGTACCACTCTGTTAAAGAGAAGGATAAACTTGAGTCATGTGTAGGCAAACGGATGCATTTTGAGGCCAGGAGGTTGAGTGAAATAAGTCAGATACACAAGCTCAAAAACCATATGGTTTCTCTTATGTGAGAAACCCAAGATATAAATAAAGAAAATAAAAGACAGATAATAGAAAGCAGGGAGAGAGATCTTTCCCAAATGGGAAGGGGATCAAGAAATGGAGGGAGAAGACAGGAGGAGAAGAGAAAGGAGATGAAAAAAGTATTAAGAATTAATTGGTTACGTACATGCACCAATTCCATACAAGGAATGTAAACATTATGTACTGCAAACAGGGACTGATAAATATTTTAAAATATGGTTTAAAAAAAAAGTAGCAAAAGATAAACGCCTTCTTTTTCTCTCTGTGATTTCAATCCCACTCTCTAGGGAACGATAGACTTCCTGATATTTTCTAAGCACTTATACAAATCCTCTGATTGACACGGATGGAATTTATTGCGCAATTACCGAACACCCACACCCCAGCAAACACTGAGCAATCAGCTCTGGGTACCAGATCTGTGCCTTCTGTTTCTCCTTCCCCCTGCTCCCTTCCCCTCCCCGACCTTTCCCTGCAGAACGGGGCTGCCATGTTGCGTGTGACCCCTGGAGAAGGTCCCACGGGAAGCACCTTGAAGCCAGCAACTGTGGGAAACTAATGCTGTCAGCAGTGGCATGAGGAGCTTGAGGGAGACCTCCTCCAGAAAGCTCTGCGGTGACCTGGACTGCAGTGTGGGGACTGACCCCGAGCCATGTGCAGCTCAGCTTGGTCCATGCAGGTGCCCATAGAAATGGAGACATGGCAAATGAGTATCATTTTAAGCTACTTAGTTTTGAGATAATTTGTCACACAGCAACTGATCGCCCATATGATATACTGTGAAAAATCAGGTAAGTACACAACCTTTAAGTTTCTTGCCCTAAAGTAGGGACAATAATAGGACCTCCTTTATTGGGTAGCGTAAGCATAGGCATTCCTGAACTGGGTATAGCAAATAGGAAGTGCATATAATTGAGTTATTGTTGTTATTGTTTTAATTCTGCTCCTATTTTTTATGGTTTGGACTTGTAATTCTTTTTACTGGGACACTTTCGATATACATAATGATCACACTCATCCTAGGGAATTTGTACCTGTATATAATATATCTTGATTCTTCTTTTTTTCCCCATTCTCCTCCCCTCCCTTCAACTCTTCTTTCCCTTCTTATTGACAAAAGCTTTGCTTCTAATTATTTAATCAGTTTATAATTATTCAACTCTCCTAAGGACCCATCGTGGAAAGGAACATCTCTACTCAACCCATCAACAGAGGAGGTGTAGTGGTAGGCATTCTGCAAGGCTAAGCTTCAAAAGGAAACTCTGACCAAAGGTGGCACACATTGAAACGATGACATAATATTGATTAATTGTTCACTAAGCAGTGTACTAATTTCATCTCCATCAGAGCTGGCTGATAGTTAAGGTTTTTCATCACACCTGTACATTACTAATAATTTTAACCTTCATCAGTATAACAGATAATTTACTATTTTAATTTGCATGTTTGAGTGTTTTCCATTTTTAAATTTTTGCTTATAGATAATTTGGAGCACCTTTTCTTTAATTCATTTTTACTTGTTCTTAATAAACAGCCCATTTCTACCCATTGCCCGTCTTTCTCTTGGGCTTTTTTGTTTTTTTCTTCATGTTTCAAAGCACTTTGAGTTTTAGTAAAATGTTTCTGTATCTTTTTTTTCTGTATCTTTACTTAAAAAACCTTTAAAGAAATCGTGTTGTTTTAATCGGAATTGAATATTATCAGCTACCTTTTCATCTATGGAGATGACTGTATGTCATTTATTTTATAAAAGTAGATTGTACAAAAAAAAGTAGATTGTACTCTAAAGCTTTCAGTCTTGTAAATTAATTCTTATGGAGAAACTAGAACCTAAAAATGAAGGAAAAACCCTTTGGCTTTTATTAAAGTACTTCATTTTGGTCCACATTTTGAAAAATTGTTAAGAATACTGATTTCTCTCTCCCTGTTGATTGCACACGGGTGTTAGTCCAGTCTAAATACATCGTGAATACAGAATTTTAAAAATACTCTAAGTCCATGAGACCGAAAATCAGGAAATCTCAAAGTGGTGTGTGTGCTCTGTTAAAACAACTCTGAGCATCTAATGAAATACTGGTAAAATGTGCAAAAGTGAGAGGACTGTCCACAACAGCACGTTTTTTTCTTCCCTCAGAGAATGTTCACTAGGAAAATAATCTTTAACAGTTGAAACATTTATAGTAAAGAATTATAATGCAACATTTTAAAGAAAACACAATAACTACATCACTAGTCTGTCTCAATTAAATAGTGCAAAAGGATGATGCATTGGTTCCCATTTGGCCAGAAATAAGCCTGTTAATTATTAAAAGGACCTAATGAAGACATAAATAAAGCATAAGTGCATTTGAAAACATTAGATCTTCTGCTTTCGTCAGAAAAATGAGGCTAGTTGAAAGGTTACAGCTTCTCCAGATCTGATCATGCGTGCTGAGCAGAGCGATGCTTAACACCCTGCTGACCACCTATCCTGTGTGAGGACCACAGGCCCAGGGCCACGTGCTCGCTGCAGGTGGGGGGAGGGACTTCGCCATGATTTGATAGGATTATTGGTCATTCACTTTCGATTCATCATGATTCTAAAGAGTAAAATTTAACCCAGTGTGTACAATACGCAAATCCCGTAATCTTCTTGGCGCCAGGTAAGCATTCTGGTAATCAGCCAGAAGATACAATGTAGAAAGCAGCAGTCGTTAATTAAATAGCTGATGATTTTCTGTGGCTACCTGGGGTCCAGTGAGGACGATTTCAATGCTCCATTATGTGGAAAGGAAATGTTAAGGCATTAGGTAAGGCACGTACTGATTGACTGGCTACCTGAATGCTGGATGACCCGTTATGTTGAAAGGTTGAAAGACGCCCAGCTGCGTCCCCAGGGCAAGGAGGTGAGGACAGGTGAACCACTGTGAAGACAGCAGCAAGCCGTTGCCTGCTTCATCTTGTCATTCACTCTTAATTACTGGTCTTGGTCAAGAGCAAAAGGACTTAGGTTCTGGTACTCTCTAAGCTAACTGTGCCTTCGAGTAAGCGTCTTACTTTCTCTACACCCTAACTTCACCATACCTGACATGAGAATAATGCACTGCCCTGGAGTCTAGAAGAGCGGTTTCCATCAAGGGAGACACCACTGTGTGAAAATACAAGTGTCTACATGAAGAGTTGGAGAGAGGTACGTACTGAACATGTTCAGAGTCCCCCTCGCAGGAGGAGTAAGACAGAAGTCGACAGGATGATGCTGGGGGAATCTCTCCAAGCTCTAGGGGCGCACACAAACGGGAAGGCTGCAAGCGTCCCTCCTTCTCACAGGGGACTCAGAGCGGCGCTCCTCTCTGTCTTGGGGAGAGAGCAGCATGCTGCTAAAGAATAGATTTGGCCAGCTTCTTCAGAGCCAGGCTTTTCCTTCTCTGGGTTGTAGGGGAAAAGTAGGTACAAAGCTAAGAGACAAAGATGAGAAGAAAGCAGATCCGAGACCAACAACGGCCCCCAGTGTTAAGAACAAGCAGCTGGTAGTGGCTGCCTGGCTCAGTGCAGGCCGGCTGAGGAGTTCTGGGTCACAGAGAGGAAGCCAGAAGTGGGCAAAGCACAGTCCTGAGACCGCACTCTCGCTCCAGAATGGAGGCTGTTTCCAAGACCAAGGAAAGACACTGTCACTGTACTGGCTGTTGCAATAGTATATCTGTAGTTTGTGTCTGATGTTGTCTTGAAACTCAGTGCTGTCACTTCCTGTTTAAATTCTTTCTTAAATTCCAGGACCAGAAGTCCAAAAACTACATTTCCTGGCTCTTCGGTCCACCAGACTGTGGGTTATACTTTGCCAGGGAGAGGCACTTCGAAGCAACTTGGAAGGAGAAAAGAGAAGCTATTATTCTCCTTTGGAGCCAGCACCTGGGTGCACGGGCAGATGCTAATTAGCAGGGTTATCGGCCAGCTTCCAGAGAGCTTCCATAAGTAATGCTTGAGGCTAGATGGCAGCTGTTGTCAGGGATGGGAGAAGATTCTCAGGATTTTACTATCTCAAGTATCTGAAAGACAGCTTTGTCCCATCCTTGACAAATTCTACATGCTTCAAATTCCTATATTTAAAACACCACCCATGGAGACAGTGCTGGACAATTTCTTTTGCAAATTTGCACATAGTCATGTTCACTGTGCAACTCAGCTATCTCCCCTAAATTCCTTTATTTCTATGCTAAAGAAACCTATCTGTGGAGTTGGATTGTAATTCTAGGCCTAATAAGCAAGAATAGTGTTTTATCAGCAAGGTGGAGCTTTGGTCCTTCCCCTAGTTATCAGAAAATTGAGCTGTGAACCAGCCTGATTCAGCACTTGGCAATGGGGCCTGGGACACCGGAGGGAAAGGAGGTGGCTCGATTCCGGTGATGATGCCATGGCTTAGCGCTGGGGCTGGGGAGCCCTGGAGCTGCGTTTGTTGTCCAAGGTCTCCAGCTCTCCCTGGAGACCCCCCCACCCCACCAGTGTGGTGCCTCCCTAAGAAGACTGCTAGAAAGTTCCTGGGAACGAAATAAGAAAGACGAAAGATGGAGGAGAGAGAAAACAAAGGGAAGCAAAGATGGAGGAGAGAGAAAAGAAAGGGAAGCAGTGTCAGATGGGTGCCAGGGCTTGTGAGCAGGTGGCCCGACACAGGCTGGGGCGATTTCCAGACTTCCTCTCCCTGGGAGTCCACAGCAGCTCCAGACACTGGGACTCCATTTGTGTTAGTACAGAGGAAGGCACAAGGTTTTTCCCTCTGATAATCTTTTTTTTTTTTTTTACTACCATTAAAGGAAGAAAATAAAATAATGTTTCAAACACTCTTTTCCCCGTTCTGCTGACTATCCTTTTCCAGAACTCATTATGGCTTAGTGGGGCCACCAGCTCTACTTGAGGACACATACAAGCAGCTGCTTTATTGTACATGGGGGACCCACACTGGACTGTGAAGTGGGCTGATTTCTACTGCTTAGGCCACAGGGAGACATTATCTTCTTGTTCTTTTGGGATTCTTGGAGCTCTCTTCCTGGATTAATTCAGGGCTCATGTCATAATATCAGGCTTGAGAGGAGACAGGGTGCTGGATAATACCCCGGTCCTCATGCTCTGCCCAGCTGGTAGATGAAGGCAGAGCAGGTGCTGCTGGGAAGGCCTCGAGGGATCGCAGTTCCAATGAACCGGTGCTCAGATGGGTCCCTGATGGTTAATGGTGTTTGTCAACTGGATTGGATTGGGAAGTGCCCATGTCCTGAATGGATTCAAGACATTTCCCTTTCACGGTCATTTCGACTTTGGAGAAGAGCCGGAAATCACATGATGCCAGATCTGGTGAATAAGGTGGATGAGGACACAGTATCATGTTTCTATGAGCTGCCATCTTGTTGGATGGCACTCAGCAGCATTCACCATATTTTTGATCACACCTCGTGACAACGGGAAAGAGGATTCCACAGTTACTTTAGAAAGTGGCAAGAATGATGGCACGAAAGTGTTCCAGCCATTTGTACTGGTTCATCTGAGAACTGTCTATTCATTTCAGATGCCCATAGAAAAGGATAAACCTGAGATGTTTCTAGGTAGATGGATGCACCTTGAGAACATGCTCTTAAGTAAAATAAATCAGACACACCTAAGTACATATTTCATTGTTTCCCTAGTATGAGAAACTGAAAGTGTAAATAAGGACCATAATGTATAATAGATATGAAATGGGAAAAAAATGTTCAAATAGGACAGGGAACTAGGGAGGGGAGGGGAAAAGAAAGAAAAAAGAGAAAAGATGGAAGAAATGGAAACAAAGTTGTTGTAAATGAGGAGGAGAAGAGGGATTAAGGGGAGGGGAGAGAGGAAAGGGAAAAAGATCAAGATATGTTTGTACAGGTGCAAATTCCCTAGGATGAATGTAGCCATTATGTAGATCTAAAATGTACCCATAAAATTAATTAGCAAAAAAAAAGTGTTCAAGGAAGGGAAAATACTTTGAGGGGGATTCATGGCAACATGTCCTTTATTGTAAAGAATTTTAATTTTAAATACTCTATACTGTATTTCCAGTTTCCATCACACCTCATTCTCTGGAATTTTGCAATTAAGAGGTGCAATTAAATTGCTGCACCTTTCAGGAAAACAGCCTGTGCCTGTTCTATTTGCACCTGCACTTCTGTTCTTAGTGCCTATTTTGACTATAGGAAATATGTTCTATAAGCAAGGCTATGTCTTTTTTAAAAAAGAAACTTCTTTATTATTTAGATAATTAAAATATACAATAGACCTCTATTGAATTGGGAAATATTTAAAAGGAAGCATCTTATGCATCTAAATATTGGAAAATATTTAAAAAGAAGCCATCTTATTCTGGCTATAATAAGCAGGCACTACTGAAAATCGAGGGAGAATGTGTAGAGAAATAAAACACTGGCAAACTGTCAGCACATCTCGAGAGCTATAAACACTGTTCACTCCTGGTGCCAGCAACTCTACTTATAGAAAACTATACCCAGGCAGGGGAAAATGAACACATCTACAAGACTGATGTGATCGAGGGCAATGGCATTTTTCCAAGAATAGAAAACCGGAGGGAAAAATCCCACAACTTCCGACAGTCCTGCTGGAGACACCTTGCTGCCAGTACCAACCCTCCCCTCTTCCTCGGTGGAGCAGCACGAACTGTGTTCACAGCGGCAGGTGGAAAGGCCCTTAGAGCCAGCTAGCAGGTAGGAGCGGCCATCTTTCCCCTTCACTGCGCCTCCTCCACGGAACTCTGAGCACTGCCACTGCCCACAAGTGGCTGTCTTCTGCGCCTCCTCCACGGAACTCTGAGCACTGCCACTGCCCACAAGTGCGAGAGGTGCTTGCTAAGAGTGGCAGGACTCTTCCTAAGATACGGGAAGACTGACTCCCTGATGACTTAGGCGAACCAGGAAAAAGGGATGAGATCCTGTCATTTGTGACAACAGGGTGAGACAGAAGGACATTATGCTAGCCAAAACAGCCAGGAACTAAATGAGTACTGTAGGGCCCAGAGTGGTGGCACAGGCCTGTCATCCCAGCTACTCAGGACGCTGAGGCAGGAGGATTACGAACTTGCAGCCAGCATGGATAATTTAGCAAAATCCTGTCTCAAAAAATAAAAAAGGGTTGGTGTAGCTCAGTGATAGAGCACTTGCCTAGCTTGTGTGAGACCCTGGTTCCATCCCCAGTTCCATTTAAAAAAAAAAAAGTGTGAGCTCGCTCACATGTGGAACCTAAAAACGTTGGTCTGATAGAAATAGAAAGTAGAATAGAATAGTGGTTACTACTAGTGGGGAGGGAGGGACAGGGAGAGGTTGGTCAATGAGTATAAAGTTACAAATAGAAACATATTCTGGTGTGCTATGGTTGGCAACAATTTCAAAATTGCTAAAAGAGGATTTTTAATTTTCTCATCCTAAAGAAATGATCAATGTTTAAGGCAATGGATGTGCTAATTACTCTGATTTGATCATTTCACCATGTTTGTATGAATGGAAAGATCACATTGTAGTCCATAAATAGGTACAATAGGTAAACAGGTACAATTATGTATCGACCAAAAGCAAAACATGAAAAATAAAATGCTAGGTCTAAAGTCCCTCCATCCATAGAAGACACGAGGAAGAGCTAACCTTTGTGAATTCTGGTTGCTGAACTCAATTGTAACCAAGGCGAGAGAGAGTTAGGTGCACTTATTGATGTATTAATACAAATTTTACACAGACATGAAAAATTATATTAAATACCCATATTTGTTGACATGGAAAGACACTCACAGCATACTGTTGACTGAAAAAAAGATTATAAGCCAGGATCAAACAAACGATCAAATTTAAAAATAATTTATATGTGTAACAATAACAGGTATGGAAAGCCAGGCAATTCAATAATTATCTTTGATGTTATTAAATGGAGAATAAACATTTTAAAAGTTTTAATATTTTTCTTTAATGATTTGATATTTCATATGAAATTTAAAAATGAAAAAGCTACTGTAACTTAGTTTGCAAATCAGTGATGGGGGGGGACAAAAATGCCTGTGCCATCCATGACAGAGGTTGATTCAATCTGTATGAAAACTCTTCCAAACAAATAAGACACGGAGATAAGTGTGCAAGTGACACAAATAAAAAAATTCTTCAAAGGGGAAATAGATATGTTTGGTAAACATAGGGTGAAACATTTTGAATACAATTAGTGTTTTCAACAGGTAAATGAAATGGGAAGCTGTTTCCCCAGCAGAGTGGACCGACTTAAGTGAAAGCTCTTCTCTTGCGAGGGCAGGCACAGGGCAACACCCCCCACTGCTGGCGACCAAGGCACCCTTGGCCAGGACGGACCAAGCCAGCTCGCCACAGGGTGACTGTGCACATGCGCACTGCACAGAGGCGCAGGGATGTTCACTGCGGTGGGGTTTACCTGAGCAAAGACCAGGAACGGCCTGAGGGAGAAGCAGGGAACATCTGCTAATGGGCACAAAACATAATTTTGAAGATGAGGGTCATGGAAAATGTTCCTAATGTTGAATTCACCATGGATATGAGCTAAAGTAAATGTGTGAAATTTATCCATTTCCACATCATAATACAACAGGGAGCTTCAAACATGGCCTAAAATAAAGAGCCAGAGATACTCTGAATAAGAAGTTGCTATTTTTGAACCAAGAGTTTTTCATGTGGACAATGTATGTCCTGTCTTACGGGGAGTGGCCTGAGGGAGTTCTGAGACAGGAAATTGTTTTTGCTCCCCACTTCAGTGTCCTCATCCTCTTTTCTGTCTCTCCCTCTTCTCTCTCCAGGCTGGTGGCAAGCACCCATGTTTTTCCCTTCTGCTCTTGTTTCCAGAAGAAGAAAATGCAACATGTTATTTTAAAAGAAACATCCAGACTACACATCATGATTTAGCAAAAAGAGACGGGCTTGCCTATAATGATTAAGCCTATATAAATAGGTCTTGGACTGTTGGAAAAGTCCTGATTGATTTATTGACTGGTTGGGTTAGCTCACAGTATGTATCTGGCCCTCAACGGTTTGATAAATAAATTGCTGAATGAGGAAGTGTGAACGAGAGAGAAAAGAGGACTTCAGTATGTTTACGAGTACCATGGATGAACCTCTCCAGGAGACAGGACGGAGGACACAGAGTGTCTCTCCAGTGTCCACGTGGTTCCACCACTGGCTTCCCCAGTACCGTCTCTATTGACACAATGTTCACAGCGTTATCCGCATGCCGGAAAGGTTGCTGTGGCCTCGGGAGAGCAAGCACCTGTGAGGAGCTGGAGCCGGAACTCTGGCCACTCAGGACTGAGGCAGCCGAGGAGATGACAGGCACGCTGTGTGCTCTCAGCAGGGGTGGTGAACCTGCGGTGTGCATGCTCAGTGCATGCGCAGGTGAACCTGGGCTGTGTGTATCACTGACAGCTCTAAAAGGTTCGCCAGCACTGCCCTCAGGCAAAGAGATAAATGTTTGCAAAATCAATGATTTTATATTTTAACTTTAAAAACCACTGAATCTCATAATTCTAAACCCAGGAAACATAATTCTACAATGAGCAGTCCTGACAGTTCACACTGTGGCTGTCTCTCCGGGTCCGGCTTACAGGGGTTTAGAAGCTGACCGTAGCAATCTCACCCAGGTGGACAAGGCAGTTGTCTCCCAGGTGTGCACAGTGGCTGCCTGAGGAGCCTGCCTGACCTTCCCAGTCTCTCTGAGGATGTTGAGGGGACGCATCCGTGATGCACCACGGGGGCACTTGAGCGAGGAGGACAGGCAGGAACATGGGATGGTACATCCTCTTGCCGGACACACCTCCCGAAGGACTAGGATCCTTTGGAACATCCTGCCAATTGGCAGATAACAAGAAAATGAATCACTTCATACCTTTAGAGAATTTCCACACGATGGTGGGTACAGGATAGCCCTCAGCTGAGCAATTGAGGATAACAGCCTTGCCGTAAATCCCATCCTGGTCCCGGGGCTGAACCACGAATTTGGGAGGAACTGAAAAGAGAAAGTAGTGGTCATTCAGACAAGAACACAGCCAAGCAGAGGTATCATTTTATGACTTATTCTAATGAGCAGTTGGGTAAAGATAATGTGTTACATATACGGAAAACTGAAGTGGTTTTTGCAGTTTGGGGCAAAAAAGAGGCAATCTTAGTGCCAGCAATTTTTCTTCCACATTATCAATAAGCTTCTGAAGAGAGGAATTATTTTGTATGAGGGAAATCTGGTCTTTTAAGTGTGAGGTTTTGGCCGAATCAAGGGAATGTGGCCTTCTGCTTTTGATATGTGTTCCTGAAGATCTTCGGGAATTCATTCCATGGAAAATAGTCATAACCACCACCAAAAGGAGATAAAACACGTTTGTTCCTCAAATAGTAAGCATCAAGGATGAGTGTTCCTCCTGGGTGTGAACCGTTCAAAGCATCCTGCGTCTATTTTCCTCTAGCAGAAGGTGAGAAAGAATTAATCGGCATTCCCCAAGGGCGATGAGGAGCACGCCGTGGAATTGAACTTTGCCCAAAAATCTCCTGAAGTCACACTGACCATTACTTAGCATCTTTTGGGGCTAAATAGGCTCTGTAGAGGTCATAAAGGCTGAATAGTGCAACTTACAAAAAATGACAAAGTAGGTCACTGCATAGCTGGTGAATTTTGTGAGGTACAGGAAAGATCCATCCATTCCTAAATCGTACAGACGCACCCTACTTAAAACACGCCTGTCAACTGTCAAGGCAGTGTCTTCTGGTACATCATTTAATCTTCTTCTTAAAGAGGAGGTTCAAATTCTTCCAGGAAAAGTAGCGTCTGAAAGGGTCAGCGTCCCCGGGTGCTTCCCAGGAGGTGAGTGATGCCATCATGGGGCAGACGCTCTGTGACTCTGGAAGAGGAGCTGGATCTGGCCCCCTGTCGATGAGATACCTAGCAGGGGAGCAGCGTTCCTCCTGTCCTCTCCACAGTTCCTGCTGGAGTCCAACCTGTTGCCCACCCTGTGACAGAGAAGCGTGGCCCTGTGTGATGCAGACAGGTAGAGTTCTGGCCACCACTCGCCGCAGGCTGAGAAAGTGAGGATCTTGTTGTCGAGGGGCTTAGGAGCGTGTGGAAATGACAGGCGCCACCGAGACTACTTCGGCTATAATGGAATTGAGGAGGGTGGAATGACATCGAGACACAAAACGCAGGTGGAGCTGGAACTCACTGTCATGTTTCCAGAGAGGGAGAAATTGCTTTGAATTTTCTAGTGCAGCTTTTTATAGAAAGTGCTATCCATGGACAGAGGAGAGGGAGCCAGGCTAAGACCATACACCTCGGCTTGGCCTCCAGCTCTGCTACTTCTTGTCGGATAATCTGTGTAAGTCATAAAATGTCTCCTGGCCTCCATTTCCTTATATGCAAATTGGGAGTCTTTACAGTAACCATTTCATAGGATTGTTATGAGAATGAATTAAGTTAGAAAAGTTGTCGGAATAGTGGATGGAAGATGTAAAGTGCTATGGGAGTGTTGATTAATTTAGTAAACGCAGGTTACATCAACCCCTGACGCATCCTGATGAACACAGTTCTCAGCTTGCAAATGAAAACAGTACTCTACATAGCCGGCAGGCCTCTAGTATATTGCTGAAGTAGTAAGCAATTTCCTTTCATGATATTCTGAGACAAATGCGTTCAATGAAATGTAAATATATTCAAAATAAGATGAGAAGGGAATGGCTATCAAATGGAGAAAATTATTTCTAGGGAAAATGCTAGAGATGCTAGAGAGTGAAGTTTTCTAATAAAAATCATCAATCAACTTCTAGGGTAGATTAGCATGTTTAAACATCACACTAGACTCGTTATCTTCAGGATGGAAGGCGAATTTGCAGCCATCTACATCCGATCTTCTATTCCTCAAATTCGCTAAGAGCGAGAAATCCCTTGCCGAATAGACAGAGTAACTAATCTCTTGTATTTCCTCTGGAACAATGTCCAATGACAGTCGTTCCATGACTCCCCCCTCCATTTGGCTTAATCCAAAGAAATGTTACTTAAAAACTCGTCAAAGAAGTCTATCTGGAAATAGCCATTAGTATATTGCAAGTATAAGGTAATTACAGATGGAAGTGGCCCCTAGCTGAGTAGGTAACTCTGCTCTATCATCCCTGAAGACCTTTCCAGATGCTGGGAGGAGCCGCCCGTGGGCTCCCTGTGCCCGCCCCTGTGCTCTCCACCCACACTGCAACTATCTGCACATGAAAACCTAAGAAAGAAGCAAGTGGGCTTCTACATTTTCATCACAGGGAGAACAACAAATAGCTCAATTATAAGCTCATACATCATGCCACTGAGGAAAATGTCACATACTAATAAACGTACAAATAAACCAAATCTTGACACTTTCCATAAAAGAAAATGGGGAGCTCTAGATCGCACACATTTCCTTTAAAAGTTTACAGAACAGGGCCATGAATCTGAATATTCAATACTTAAGTGGTGTCTCATCAGGTACCAGCAGATTTGAGGTCCCTTTTGGGAAAATGAACTCGGGGTTACAGTGAGAGTCCTGAGCCTGGAATCACCCAGCTTCTCATCCTGGGAAGGCCTGAGACCAGATCCACTCCGATCCTCCCCATCATGATGTGCGGGGTTCAGTTTCGCCTGGTGAGAAGTTGTCCCAGCAGCCCCCCAGGAAAGATGTATTAGGGTTCTAAACAAATTTTCTTTGCCCCCCACCAACCAAATGGTGAAGACAAAAGGCATTTGATAAATGGATTAATTCATGCTATTTAACCTCATGAAAAAGCTCTTTGCCATCGTGCCATTTTCTGAATAAAATAACTGACATAAGGATACAGTAAGGAATTTACCCAAGATCACCCAATTAGCAAGCCCCAAATCCTGAGATGAAAGTAAAAAGGGAGGGAAGGAAGGCAGCAGTTCCCAGGTGAGCAGGCCTACCCAATTCTCCGCATTCAAGCTGGTTGGTTCAAGGACATTTCTGGCCCTCACCACACCCGGCAAGGGCTGAGCTAACGCTGACCATGGTGTAGCCGCTATGCGTTAGCTGCCAGAGTGTGACCTCGGACAAGATGTGCAAGAAGCTCTGTCCTCCCTGTCCTACCACTAGTGGGGACACCTGGAGGAGGCCCCACGGACTGCCGGCTGATCCAGCTCCCTGAGGCTCTGGGGATAACTACAGCACTCCTGTTACAGACAGGAAAGTAAGACCCCGAGAAACCAATCATGTCCCCAAAGTCACGGAGAGAAGGAACCAGCAGGAACATGGACCTTGTCGTCATATTGAAAGTTGTAGCACTGTCCCTGCATTTTCTGCTTTTTCCTAAAACCTGCTTCTGTATCGAGGTAACCGGAGCTGTCTTCCTCCACGAAGCCTTCTGAGGATATAGCAGCCTATCGGGGTTGGATTTACTCTGTCATTCACAGTCTGTCACTCTGAGACACCCAAACCACCTTCCCTCAGACAGGCGATTCCAAGGACTCTGAACTCCTCGTTTTACCTCTGCTCTCCCAAGCTACATGTCAGGCCAGAGCCTTGAGCACTGAGTAGAGAGACGTTTCTCAATCCTAGTTAAGGATGAAAATAAATCCTGGAGCTATTTCTTGCTCTTTCGGGCTATATTCATGTGGATTTTGCTTTGTCACGTATGTGTGCACTTTCTCATGAACCGGATGACAGACTGCGTTCAGAAGTGAACAGCTAAGTTCAGACTGTGATGCTCGATGCTCCTGGAACGGCACTGAGGAACCATAAGACGGTGACAGTGTCCTCTCTGGGCCGTTGTGCCCCTCCTCGCCCTCTGTTCCGACACAGGACTCACCCTGCTGTGGACCCTCCGAGGCCCCTCCCGCTGCTTTCCCTCGCAGCCGCCCTTCCCCGCACCACGGTGCACAGGTGAGTTGTGCCGCCTGCTCTCTCTGACCTCCCGCCTCATGGTGACAGACCTTCTTCCGGAACTGGCTGGCTTCCTCTCAGCCTTCCTGTCTAGCCACTCTGTTTCCTAAACCTTCAGGGTCCCTCCCTCGCTCCTCATCCGGGCCTGCCTCATGCACCCCTCAGGCAAGTGACACTTCTTTCTTCTTTGGCTGTGCTTCCGCAGCTTGTCACACTGCTAGAAGACTTGTCACCTGCCTCCCTGTCCCTCGGGACTGCGAGGAAATGAGCTTCCCCTTCCCAGGACTCTTCCAGGGCCCAGCGATTAGGACTGCATGCTCCATACACTGTTGCTTGGAGGAAGAAGAAGGGAGAGATGAAGGAAGGAAGAACAGAGAAAAATGTACTCGTTTGAGAGCAGGTATAAAAAAATATCCGTGTTTGTAAGCACCTATTGATCTTTTAAAGAGCTACGACCCAACGAATTTTTTCCCTAGCCACTGAAGCACAAGAAAACACCGAACTCATCACTGGAAGTTGCTGAGAAAATAAAATATTGTTCCAGATGAAAACTTGAAGAGACAGTGCCTCACTGAAGCAGCAAGAGTGTCCCGCAGCCCTTATCCAATTTGTTTCTTTTAGTCATTATCTTGCCCACTGAAGTGAAAGGGAAACAGGTCCAAGGACAGTGCTCTGACATCAGCAGTGGGGACCTTCTGAGGTCAGAACGATGCCCTCATCAGTCTAACACAGCCCCTGAGTTGGGCCACTGCACGTTTTATGTTCAGTTTCAGTAAGATAGCTTAAGTCCTCCAGGTTTGGTCTTCCTTTAAGATTTGCTTTGATTTTTCGGGGCCTTTGTCATTTCCATATAAGTTTCAGAAAAAAAAATTTGAATTTATATAACAAAGCTTGCTGAGTTTTGGATTAGTATTGTTCACTTTAGCAACAATTTTTTGTAGTGTTCAGTGTACAAGGGGTGATCAAGACACACAAATGAGAAGTAGGGAGAAGTTCAAATAATTCCCCAAATTACCTACTCCATTGTTTCAAAAGTATTTTTAATGCATATGGTAATTCATTTCATTTATACTACAAGTTTCTCTTAGTTCATTGAAAAGGACATTTATATTATTACCTGTTTATTTCTTCTTTGTAAAAGAGAATTTGTAAAATTTCTGTACTCTATGTAACTTCCTTTAAGATTATGACACACAGGTATATTAACTATTGCTATTCTCTTATTATTTTGTTTTACTTTTCATAAAATAAAAAATATGGTAAATGTTTTTTTTGTTTGTTTGGTTTTTTTTTTGGTGCCGGGGATTGAACTCACGGTCTTGTGCTTGCTGGACAGGCACTCTAACCACTGAGCTAAAATACGGTAAATGTTTAAATTTAAATTTTTAGTAGGAAAAGACACAGTACCACTCATCTCCCTCACAGCAGTCCTTGCCACTTTCAACACACTCATCCCATCACTCTTGTGACTTTCTGAAGCAGCTCTGGAGTCCTCTCTCATAAGTGTCTTCATGAGGTGCGATCAAAAACATGGTGACGGCTGCTGCCGAGTGCTGTCCAAGGAAAGACGGGCTCACAGGAGCATCACAGTGTGTCCTCGTCCACTTTATCCACCGGATCTGGCAGCGTGTGCCTTTTATTGTAATATATTTTATTTAAACATTAACCATATTTTTCAATCACCTCATATATTACACTACATTTATGCCTACATGTGATATTTGGAAGAGTATATTTTCATTTTCCAATTGTTTTCACCAGTATATAGAAACAGAATTAATTTCAGTGCACTGACTTCTGTATCTCGGGGATGTGCTACATTCACTCATTAGTTCTACAGTATACAAGTACTGATGGATACTGGTAGATACCTTAACAGTTTTCTCTCCTTACCCTTATCATCTGCAAATGTAAGGACTTGCCCTTACAAATATAATACTTTACACTGATTTTTCTTGCATACATATAAGCCTAGAAAAAACTGAGTAGAAATCATTAGAGCAAACATGTTATTCCCAATTGTGGAGCTCAAGGGTATAAAGCACTGAATATTGTGTACGGTGCTTTCTACTATCTCATGGTTGTTCCCTTCTGCTATTTACAAAAGATTTTTAAAATCAGGAATGGATGTTGAACTCTGGCCAATTCTGTTCGTTTATCTTACTCATGCCTGTAGCTTTTCTAGCTTATTCTCTGAATATAGTGATTTGTATTGATTGAGTTTTACATGAGCTTGTATCTCTTTGTATCCCTTTCTTCTGATATTTTATTCATTCTGTATTTTGGTAATTCAACCTGCTAACATTTTGTTAAACATTTTTGCATCTCTGTTAACAAGAAGTAACAGTTTGTGTTTCTCTCTCTGTCTCTAAATTAACCATAACCAATGTCAAAGCAGTATCTTTGAGTCTTTGAGCCTACTTTTACTTACACCTCAGATAAAAGCTGCTGCGCTCTAACTCTTTGAAACATCAGTGGGTGGTTATAGATATATTCTTTTTTTTTTTTTTGGTGTGGGGGATTGAACTTAGGGCCTTGCACTTGCTAGGCAAGAGCTCTACCACTGAGCTAAATCGTCAACAACAGATATATTCTTTTATAACCACTCTCAAATGATGAAATCTTTTTCCCCGTCTTTCACATGTTGGTTGTTACAGTTGCTCAGATCTCCATGCATACTGATTTTCTGTTCATGCTGTACGCTGCTGAGAAAGGAACACTGCACTTTCCACTTATCGCTGCCTGTTTGTCTTTTTCTCTTTGGTTCCATTAGATTTTCTATTATGCATTTTGAAGTTCAATTATTAGGTACATCCACAGAGCAAATGTTGATTTCTCCTTGATGAACTGATGATTTTGTCCTTATGTAATCACAGTAATGTTACTTGGCTTGAGGTCTAGTTTTTCTACTATTGACAGAGTCTATCAAGATTTTATGATAGTTCATATTATTTATCTTCAACCTATTTATACTGTCATATCATTATTATATCTTTTTATTTTTAACCAAGAACATGTATTGGTACATTGTACATATAATGATCACATTCATCACATTTATTTTGTAGCTGTACATGGTGCATCTTGGTTTTTCCCCCTCTTCCCCACTCCTCCCTTCTGTTCCCTCCTTCCCTATTTACAGCAGGTTTATTCATATTTTCCAATGATTTCCCTTTCCCTTTTCTTTCCTTTTTTTCCTTCCTGCTTTCCCCCTTCTCTCTTTCTAGTTCTCCTCTCCTTTGTATATTATCTTCCTTTTATATAATATCTATTACACCTCTTTGTCCTTATTTACAGTTATGGTTTCTCATATCAGAGAAACAATTCGATGTGTACTCATGAGTGTCTGATTTATTTCACTTAATAGTATGTTCTCAAGGAACATCCATTTACATACAAATGACTCTCGTTTATCCTTTTTTATTTGGTGTAGTACTCTATTGTGTAGTAAAACCACATTTTCTTTAGCCATTCATTGGTTGTTGGGCATTTAGGCTGTTTCCAAGACTTACAAATTGTGTTGCTATAAACGTGGTTGTGCATATATCCCTGTGATATGATGATTTTAATTCTTCTGGGAAGATCCCCAGTAGGGGAATATCTGGATCAAATGGAACCTTTAGTTGTAGTTTTTTGAGGAATCTCCATATTGATTTCCACAGTGGCTGGACCAGTCTACATTCCCACCAACGGTGGAGGAGGGTTCCTTTTTCCCCACAGCCCTGCCAGCATTTGTTATTGGATGATTTTTTCATAAACGTGGTTCTTGCTGGAGTGAGATGGAATCTTAACATTGTTTTGATCTGCATCTCTTGAATGACTAGTGAGGTTGAACACTTTTTCATATATTTACTTGCCATTTTTATTTCTTCATCTGAGAAATGTTTATTCATTTCATTTGCCCATTTTTGGATTGGGTCTTTAAATTTGGGAGGACAGAATACAACGAATTATCAAGAAGATTATACACTACAACCAAGTAAGATTCATCCCAGGGATGCAGGGATGGTTCAACATACGCAAATCTATACATGTAACACACCATATCAACAAAGTCAAAAACAAAAATCACATGATCATCTCAATAGATGCAGAAAAAGCATTTGACAAAATCCAACACCCATTCATGATAAAAACACTGCAGAAATTAGGCATAGATGGTGTATATCTAAATCTCATTATTGTATTTAAACTGAGCTTGCCACAACAGTCAGCATTTGAATCACACTTTTGGATCAGTATGAAAACTTTTAGTTTGTGTATTGAGACCATTTGCACTTAATGTAGTATTGCTATGACTGTGTTTAGCTTTACCATCTACCTGTTTGTTTTTTATTTTCCCATCTCCCCTTTATTACATTCCTTCTCTTTTTCTATCAGTTTTTGTCAACTGAGTACATTTTATTGCTCTGTTTTATGTCTTCTATAGGAGTAACAGCTGTGCTTCTTGGTCTTAGTTTTTGCTTGTGGCTCTAGAGTTTGTACTGTACATGTCTAACTGTCAATGTCCATGTTTAAATAACACTGCATCACTTCACATAACATTTAAAAACCATTTTACAACCATAAGCATCCCCTGTTCTCTTCCAATCCTTTGTGCTTAGTTGCAGTACATTTTATTTTGCACGTGTAAATCCTGAGATATTGTTACTGTTTAAATAACTATTTTTAAAAGGTACAAAAATGAAAGTTAAATGTCTTTAATGCCTAGTAATACAATTTGTCATACTCAGGATCTTCATTACTCTTGTGATCAAAATTTCCATCTGAAATAATTTTGTTTTAACTTGATGAAAATTTCTGAAATGTACTGAAATCTCAACAGAGATTAATTTTTCACATTTTGGTTGCCTGAAGATGCTATTATTCCTTCTTCATATTTGAAGCCTGTATGACTGTATCTCTCTGCTTATGACCCCTTTGATGACAAGTTTTTGCCCCCAGTCTTTGGTATCATTAATGACAGGGTTCTATTCTCTCCCAGCTGGCACTGTTTCTGAAGTTTTCTTAATTCGTTCTGCTATATGCAAAGATTGTAATTTCTTGGGTGCCTTCGATATCTTCTCTGTATCATTGGTTTATAAGAACTTGATTCTGATATGCCACGGGACAGCTTTCTACTTCTTTGCTCTTGTTGGGTTCCTTTGATCTTTCTCATCTATACATTTATATTTTTCATCTCATTTGGAAATCTTCCCATAATAACTATTCAAATATTTTTCTCTGTCCACCTTCCTGAAACATCCCCCCCTTTCTCTCTCTCTCTCTCTCTACATCTATATCTCTATCTATTTACCTATCTATCTAGATAGATATAGATATGCAAATTTGTGATACTGCCCCACATTCACTGGAATTCAATTTCTATTTTCAGTCTTTTATTCTCTGAACTGAATATTTCCCTTGCCCTCTGAGTTCAAATCCAGGGCCCTTTGTTTTGCAGTATTCAATCTCCTATTAAATACACCCAGTGAGTTTCTTGTTTGAAGTAGCCTATTTCGCAGATGTAGGATTTTCTTTTGGTCCTTGTAGGAAACGCTTTCCACTTCTCTTCTTCAGTTCCCAACTTTACTCATTGTGTACATCTTTTCATTGGCTTCCTGGAAAATGTTTGTGACCGCTGCTTCTAAACCTTACCTGCTAAGACCTACATCATTGCACCTAGGTGCCTGTTTATTCTGTTTCCTTCTGCTTATGGTTCACATTTTCTTGTGTTTTCACAATCAGGTAATATTTTTATAGCACGCAGGTCACATGGTACTTTGTGGCATATGCTTGCTGCCCAGAGTCTGAATTGTGTCCTTTTTGTCTCTGAGTGCTGAATTTGTTCTTGTAGACATTGGATTGTGGTGGAGAAGCTTAATCCTGTTAAGAGTCCCCCACCAAGGCTTTGTGGGGTGGCCCAGAGCAGCGCCGACTGCTGGATCCTCAGCCCCACTCTTGGTGCAGGGTCCTTCTGAGAGTCCAGCTAAAACCCTGTTGTCACCCGTTCCGGCTCATTAGAACACCAGCATCTTAAGCCAGGCATTGCCTCTGCTGGGCCTCGTAAATGGTCAAATACCGTAA
>PVJO010015536.1:0-44771 GCA_004026905.1 Hystrix cristata
GGTCCCAGGCGAGCAAGACGTCAGGTCATCTTCCAGCAGCCCCTGACTGCCCTCGGACTGAGCTGGAGGACGACAGGACCGCTGTGACCTGGCGAGAGTATTGCTGGGAGGGTGCTTGGAGACCCCACGTTTGAATCAGCAGGAAGACGTCAGCCTCCCTCCCCAGGGTGGGGTCCTCCTGGCCTCACCCGCTGCTTTCGGAACTGTCCGCCTTGCTCTGATTTTTGACTCAAATTCTGTTCACCACCTGAGGCGCCAGGCTTGCACGCGCCGTGGCTCGAACGCCCGTCGGTGCCGGTGCGCTCATCCTCAGGCGGACGCAGGGCCCGGCTCCCTCCGGGCCTGGCGCCGCTGCCCCTCCAGCCCCGACACTCTCCTGCGGGGCACACCCGGTGCGGACACACCCAGCAGGGGCGCCCCCGGCAGTCGGGCTGAAGATGAGCAGCTTCTTGGTTTAGCTGAGGGAAACCAGGCTCGGGAATCCTACCCCCGCTCATTAATCCAGGCAGCTCTGGGAACAGCACACTCGGCCAGTCCTGTTTCCCCAGCCGCGCTCCCTGGTTTTCTTTTGCCGTTCGTGGATTCTTTGACTTCCAACTGATTTTTTTTCTCTATTCTCCACGCAGGACACAAAGGCAGCCAGCCGGTCTTCTTTTGCAAATTCCAGCTGTCATTGCCTGTCCCTGCCGCTCCTGCCTGTCCGGGCTTCCCATCGGATTCCTTAGCTAGCTTAGGATGACTTCAACTCTCATTCCCTCTTCTGTAAAATGGGGACAAGGACGGAGCCTTCCCCAGGGGCTGCTCTCTCGCTCCTCTTCTGGCTCCAAGGCAGGGCGGTGTGGCGAGGGTATGGGAGGACCCAGGACACCCTCAGTGCACTGTCCCTGTCAGAGGCCCCTGCCAGGAGGAGAGGGACTTTGCGGGGAGGAGCTTGTGTCCCTCACCTTGTCCTCCCGGTGACAGATTATTTCTGCCCAGAAAAACAAGGACCCTCCCCCAATTCAAGAGGATCTTTTTAATCACAACTACTCATCCACAAACACACCTATGGGGTACAGGGTCTGGGCTGAAGCTCAGGGCATGCAGCAGTCACCGATGAGCTGGGGGATGGGGGGTGAGCCGGCGGCACCCTGGGCCCTCCCAGGGGCCGCCACTCTCGCCAGGGTGGCCAGGTCGGTGGGACCTGCAGCGGGACCACTCCGATATCCTGCTGGCTTCTGGGGGCTGGTCTGCTGTCACCCCCAAGGGCGGCCAGGCCAGGTGCACACTCTGTCCTCCCGGCTGCACGGCCCCCAGCCGGGAGCCTGCCCCTACACGATGCCCTCTGTGCGCTTGCTCCTCCAGACCACCAGCGCCGTCACGAGCAGGGTCACTGTGATGGGGACCACGATGAAGGGGCAGAGGACGGTGCTGGGTGGGTCCCGCACGGCCCGACCGGAGACGGGGCAGCTGTGGAAGTAGCGCTGGTGGACGGCCACGAAGAACCTGTCCACCTCCACGTTGGGCCAGAAGCAGCCCAGCCTCTCTGCCAGGTGCCGGGTGCAGTCAGTGAGCTCCCCGTAGCTCCTGTGGGGGCAGAAGAAGGTGTCGGCCCACGAGGGCACGCGGCCTGTCCCCATGTCCTGCTCCCTCAGGGAGGCGTTGGGAGCCCAGCCTGTGGCAGGGCTGGCTCTGGGAGGTGGGGCCTGGACACTCGCAGTCCTGGGCGTCAGGAGCCCTGGGATGAGCCCAGGCCGCACCCTCGACCTGCTCAGGTCCCTGACTAGGCTACGGTGGACAGCCCTGCCGGGCTCCCCACCACACCCGTCTGGGCTGGTGGGGACATGGGCTGTCTGTCTGGCAAAGACTCGTGACCTCTCCGGGGACAGTCCGCAGGGGACGAGTGACCACATGGGCAAGGGCAGTGCTGTGCCTTCCAGAGGTGGCCGTGTGTGTGTGACTCTGTATTACTCTGTGTTGTGACTGTAGGGGTGTAACTCTGTTAGTCTCTGACAGTGTGTGTGGCAGTGTGTCACCCTGTCCTTGACTGTGGCTCCAGATGCTTTTGCCCACAGATGTAGCCTTGCTGAAGGAGTACTCCACCAGTGCCCCCGGAGGCTGTGAGGGTGGGTGGTGTAGGAGTGGTGTGCACCGACGGGGGCGGCAGGGTCCTTCTGCCCCAGGAGCTCTTGCCCATGGCACAGTGAGCTCACCCCACCCTGGCCTTGAGGGTCTGTCCCCGAACGCCCCGGCCCTCCTCCCTGGACACTGGGCAGGGCTTGCTGCAGGGACTCCCTCCCTTCCGAGTGGCCTTTCCCATGCACAGGCCTCTGGGGCCCACTCCTCTTCTGAAGCAGAATGAGGCTGCCAGGCAGATCCTGCCCTTGGCACTGTCCCACGTCCCCTTCCAGGCGATGACGTGGGAATCAAGTGTCCCTGTGGTGCAGAGGACGCTGCGGCCCAGGATGCCCGGCTCTGTCGGTGCCAAACCCGCCTGCCAGACCTCTTACTGGATGTGTTAGCCGTGGACTCAGCACAGAGGACCCTTGTAGGGCGGGGAGGAAAGAGCTGTTTTCGGGGACTGATGGCTACTTGGGGGTCTTGGTGGCACTTCACCAGTTAGACACCATCCTTGGTTCTTTTCTTTCTCTGTTTTTTTGTTTTGTTTTTGGGATAGGGTCTCGCTACATTATCCAGGCTGGCCTTGAACTGAGGGCAGTCCTCCCGTCTCAGCCTCCCCAGGGCTGAAATTACAGATGTGCATGACTACGCCTGGTTATGACCCTTAGGTACCACTGTCACCTGTTTCTTTCCAGAACAGCTGCAGGGCAGAGGGAGTGGGGTGTGTGTGCTGCAGCCACCGTGGGCTCTCAGTTGCTGCCCCCAGCTCCAGGACCAGGCACGGCCACTGCTTTCCCTGCTTGGGTCCAGGTGCCCCGGCTGTGCTAAGGCCACGTGGGCTTCTGCCCTGGGTCTGCCATGCCAACAGCCCGAGCTTCTCCGGGCCCCGGGTCCTCTCCCCTCTACACACTGCGAGGTGGGTACCCTCCCGGCAGGGTGACAGTGCCCCTCACTGGCTGTGAGGTGACACACCTGGGCTTTGTGGAGCCCCCATTGTGGGGTCCTTGAAACCTCCACCCTGGCCGCTGGGGGTGCCCAGAGCAGTAGCTCTCGTCCTGCATCACAGGCAGTCCAGGTCCGAGTGCTGCCCGTCCTGAGGCTGGGGCAGGTGCTACACCATGTCCTTGGGGCACACGTGCCCTGGGGAGTCCAGGGGTCCTGCCTCCCACCAACGACCTGATGACTGTGCAGCCTTTCTGCTAATGTGAGCCAAGGGTAGTGGCGTCGCCAGAAGGGGAACTGGGCCGAGTATGGCGGCACAGGTCTACGATCCTGGCACTTGGGGGGCTGAAGCAGGAGTATCGCTGTGAGTTCCAGGCCACCCTGGGTTAGAGAGACCTTGTCTCAAAGAAACAAACAAAAAACAGTGTGTGTGGGGGGGTGGGAGGGTGAGACCTGGCTGCAGTGTGGCCTGGGTTCCATTCCCAGCACTGCAAAGAAATAAGATAAACTGGCACGGCCTCCACTGAGGTGTGGAAGCCGCAGTACCGCCCCCCAAAAGAAACATTCCCTGTGACTCTGGCTGAGACTACCTCCCATATGAACCCAAGAAGCTCAGAGAACCCCAAACAAGACAAGAACAAAGCCCCAGCAACAACAAACAACCACAAAGACGTTTTGAAGCCGAAATGGTAGAAAACCAAAGAAAGAAAACATCTAGAAGTCACTCAGAGGAGAAAAAAAAAAAGACGAACACAGCGAACAGCTGTGGGAGTGACAGTGACTTCTTATCTGAGTCTAGGCAGCTGGGGCGAGGGGGTCACACCCGGCAGCCTGGAATCCTGTGCCGAGCAGAAACCCCCTCCAAATAGGAGGAAGAAGTAAAGACCTTTATGGAGAAAAGAAGCAGAAAGAATGCATGACCAGCAGATCTGTGCTGCAAGGGACGCTAAGGATCCCCAGTCCACAAGATTCCAGGAAGAAGCTCTTTGAGACAGGGTCTCACTATGTAGCCCTGGTTGGCCTGGAACTCCTGGAGATCCTCCTGTGTTACGGTTTGTGTCTAGACATCCCCCTAAAGCCTCACTGGTCATAGGTGGGGCTGGATCTAGAGTGTGTTTACTAAAGTGGCTCGGCTCTGCTGGGATCAAGGATGTGATGCTAGGATTAAGGGTATTAGGATTAAGGGTGGGAGTGCCGCCCACCCTAAAGCCAGGTAGCCTGAAAAAGACACAAGAGACAGAAAGAGGCTTGCCTACCCACCTTTTTGCTCCTTGTGTTTACCTTGCTACCTTCTGCCCGTCTGCCAGGCCGCCCTGCCTTGGATCCAGCCGACTGTGGACTGAAACCTCTACAAACTGTGAGTGAAATAAACCTTTCCTCCCCTAACTTTGGGTATCGGGTATTTTGTCTCAGTAATGAGAGAAAAGTAACTAAGACATCATGTCTCAGCCTCCTGGGTGTTAGGGTTACAAGTGTGCACTACCATGCCTGTCTTCCCGGGAGAATTTTGGAGCCAGAGAGTGAAGAACTCTAGAAATGGTAAACAATAAAGACAGTTAAAAGGAGTACATCAACTGTGAGGAGACCTGGGGGCCTCAGCAGCCATGTGCCCTCATCGCCCTGTCACGAGGCCTCTCGGTGGCCCCACGAGGCTTGGGGCCTCCCTCCGCCCCTTACGTGACACAGAGGGTGGCCCCGGGTCAGCACGGGGCTCGCTGGGCCTGGCTCATGCACTCTTCCCCAGCGGGCCAGCTCCTGCTTCACATCGCAACCCAAGTGGAGAAAGCCACAGGAAGTGGGTTCAGGCTGGCGGTGGGAGGAACGCGGGAATCAGCGGCGGCGAGCTAAGAGCAGTCGCCTCTCTGGCCGGCCGCAGTCGGTCGGGGCCCAGCACTGGTCTGAACAACCCCTCAGGCTGGGACACGCTGCGCGGAAACAGATGACCCGGCGCTCCGTTGCCTTCTGAGGAGTGGAGCTAGGACATCTTTGGAGGAGGTGCCATCTCGGGGCTGGTGACCCAACAGGCAGGAGGGCTGTCACCAGCTCAAGAGGCGTCCGGACCCCGGTGACAAGGGCCTCTAGGTGGCCGCCACTCTCCCCTAAAAATACGCCAGCGTGGGCGCTGCCCACTCCATCCTGTTGACGACAGAGCCGCCGCTGACGCCTTCCCAGCTGCTGGTGCCCCAGGCAAGGAGGAGGTGACAGGGCCCCCAGGGGCAGACAGCAGCCCTGGCTGGGACCCAGAATAGCCCTGGACAGCGCTCTGGCCCTCTGCTCCCGTGCAGCCCGAGCCCCAACTCCTGCGCGAGGACTTTGCACTCTGAGCCGACACCAGGACGCGAGGCGTCCCTGTGTCTGACTTGGCCTTGCACCGCCTGGGGCTGCACCCCAGTTCTCACCCGAGGGCCCAGGGCCTCCTATCCCTGTCGGCACTGTGGTCTCCTTACATTAAAATGAAGACACAGGCGCCCCACAGGTTACAGGGCAGATCACGTTAAACCAGGCGGAGGACCTGACCGAAGGGACGCCCAGCGGGGTGCTCTGGGAGGCTGAGGCAGGACAGCAGCCCGAGCCAGCGTGGGCAGCTTAGCGACTTGGAGAGACCATGGCTCGAAATAAAGAAATACCAAGGCCCTTGCGGCCGATGCCCAACACCGGGGGGAAAAGTGAACTGCAGACAAAAGTCATGCAAGAAGGCGCTCTGATTTCAGATTTATGGTTATGCAACACAATAAACACTAGGGCCCTGATGAAGCGTTTACAAGGGGAGCTATTGTGCAGCTCTTCAGATGATTTCTGGAAGAAATGTAGGATGTGGGAAAATATTTATGTTATGATGCTGAAGAAAGGTAGCAATGATGAAACCCAGTTATAAACACCTCCCAACCCGCCCTGAAAAAGGAGCGGGTGCGCCCTGGCAGGAGGGGCCGCCTCACCACTGGGGGAGGAGCGGGGCTGTGCGGGTAGCTCTACTTTCAGTTACTTTAGTGGGGGTGCGGGTGCTGGGGATCCAACTCAGGGCCTTGTGCTTGCTAGGCAAGCACTCCGCCACTCGCAGCTCTACTTTTTGGATTTCTCAAACTTTCCGCAGCGAGTGCTCACTATTTTCATAATTCTGTAAGAAAGCTCATTTTAGGGCTGGGCATGGTGGTGCGTCCTGTAATCCCAGAACTCAGGAGGCTGAGACAGGAGGATCGCTGTAAATTCAAGGCCAGCGTGGGCTGCATAGTGAGACCCTGCCTCTAAATAAATACATACAAATAAAACCCTTCATTTTAGGAAGAAGGCGGCAGAGGGCCACACCCGCCCTTCCAGCTCCTGGGCTCCCGGGGTCTCCGCGGCTTCCTGTGCAGAGTGGGGACCATGACGCCCCGCTCCGACGCGGCAGGGACGGGTGCGGGTCCCCGCAGGCCGGGCAGGACCCCTCCCCGGCTCCTCCCGCCTGCACCCCGGGTCTCAGGGCGGGAAGGGCGAGGCCACCAGATGGCGCCCGGGCCCGCTCCCCGCGCGCCCGCCTCTGCCTCGGGGCCTCCCCGTCCCTGCCCGCACCCTGCGGCTCGGCTGGGCGCTGGCCTGGACCCGCGCGCCTGCCCTAGTGCAGAGCCCCGAGCCCCGGGGGCGCGGGCGAGTCTAACACACCTCCGAGGGTTACGCAGATCGAAAGCGGCACAAAATGGGAATGAAAAATAAAATAAATACAGCTGATTCTGTGACTGCGTGTCAAGGTTCTGCCCCACTCGGGCCCATCATCTCTTCAAAAGTCCCAGATCCACATTAGGCAGCAAAGAAACAGTCGACGAATTCCCGAAGTAGAAGATGTAAGTTGATATTCTTTGACTATAATGTTAAAAAATAAGAAAAGTGGTACGAAAAGAGTAAATTAAAGAAATAGCCTAGAAATGAAAGATCACATATAATCCGGGGATCACGCAAGAATTTAAAAATTCAATCACCATCTCTTAAAAAAAAGAATGGCAGGGCTGGGGATTTAGCTCCGTGGTTAGAGTGCTTGCCTTGCAAGCACAAGGCCTGAGTTCCATCCCCAGCACCAACACCCCCCCAAAACAAACAGAAGAATGGCACCTTGCAAGCACCAAAAAAAAAAAAAAAAAAAAAAGAATGTCAATACTGCACATAAAATGAACGGAATAGGTCCAAAACTGAATTCTGAGAAGTTAAATTATTATTAAACAAAAAGAAATGAAAATAAATGTACAAACCAAGACTTTAAAAAATAAAATCTTTCCAAAGTTTCGATCCCCGGTACCACAAAAAAAAAAAGAGAACCCTTTAAAAATCTTTCCAAAGGGTATATGATTTATTTATTTTCTTTTTGGGCACTGGAGATTGAATTCAAGGCTTTGTGCTTGCTAGACAAATGCTCTACCACTGAGCTAAATCCCCAACCTCCAAAGGGTAAATAATTTAAATCCATTAATAACTATTAAAATATTGATGTACTCCTGGGCAGGGTGGTGTTTCCCTGCAATCCCAGCACTCTGGAGGCTGAGGCAGGGGATTACCATGATTTCCGAGGCCAGCCTGGGCTACAGAGTGAGATCCTGTCTCAAAAAACAAACAAAACAAAAAACAAAAACCCCTAAATATTGGTGTATTAAAACAATAAAATGGATAAATAAATTCAGTATCCCATTTTTTTTTTTTTTTACAAAAATAGCTACGATAAAATGGACATGTTTCTGGAGAGCCTAATCTTTTAAAAAAAGGAGGGAAAACAGCAATACCAACAACACACAGAAGATCAGAGAAAATTTAAGAGATTAACACGTAAAGAATGTATATTAAAAACTGGAAAATCCTTGGTAAACTGGCATAGTTCCTGGGAAATTATAAGCTAGCAAATATTACATTAAAAAGTAGAAAATCTGAGAAGAAAAAGGAGAAAGGCTATGAAAGAATGACTTTCCTCAAGGGTGCCGGACTCTGCAGTTCTTTCAAATTCTTTATTTCTTAAAGAAACATGAAGTAGGGAGAAGTTCAAATAATTCCCCAAATTATGTATTCTGTTGTTTCAAAAATATTTTAAGATGCATACTCATTTGTTTCATTTATACTGTCAGTTTCTTTTTGTTCACTGAAAAGGAAGTTCTGCCCTTTTCTCTGTAAGAGAAGGGCTGTTTTTGTCTGAGACTCGTATAACGTGGCCACTTAGCCGACCCTGCCACAAAATTAGAAAGCGGAGCCGGCGAGAAGCTCTGTTCCTTCACTGCAGCAGTTACTGGGCGTCACAGTCCCTCGCTGAGGGTGTCAGGTGTGCCCTCTGGTGGCTCCGCCTTGGTGTCAGGGCTCCCCCCAGCCCCCAGATTCTGAAAATAGTCACACAGGACCTCTCGGAAGCAGGTGGGTTGCTGCCACCCTCACGTCCTCTGCCGAGGAAAGCCAGTCCCAGCCCGGCTTGCATTATGCACGGGCGGGTGCCAGGGCCAGCAGGACACACGGGGGCCTCTGCCCAGCTTGGGCACCAAAGTCCCAGCCCCATGGGCCTCGGGGGCTCCATGCCTGACTGACAAAGGAAAACTGTCAAGCAGGGTTCTGGAGTGCAGAAGCTTAGCCAACGCCACCAGCAGGGACAACCACACTCAGCACAGGATTCCCCAGAACTGAGCCACGCCCCGGCCATACACTGAGCCTCTGGCTTGCACTCCAGCGACCCTGCTCCTCCACATGGCTTCGTTTCCATGCAGTCCTGGAACCCGGTTAGCAGGACCTGCTCCAAGTAGCCTGCTGGGAACAGTAATGACTCAGGCACACTGGGCCTACTGTGTGCCTGGGGCACCTGTGACCTGGCAGAGACCACTGAGCCTCCTGATCTGTTGCCCGTGGCCTGCCGGGCTGAGCAGGACCCTCCTTGGGCCTTCAGACCCACCACTTCTCCACCGACTCGGCTCACGCTTTGGGGATGCAACCCTGGCCACGTCTCTGGGGCCCCACAGTGCCCTCCCTCACCCCAGCGCAGCTGCTTTTTGCTGCTCAGCTTCCTTCCTGGGCTGTCCCTGTGGGTCCAGAGTGCCCCTCCCTGCAAGCACACACAGGAGAGGGGCCCTGTGCAGGATGCGATCCCGAGCGGGGTCGATGTCCTGAGGTGACAGCTCCTAGCCCCTTATGGAGAGGCATGAGCCCCAGCAGGGTGACTGCTACAGCCAGAGGGGACAAAGGTTCCTTCCTGTGTTTCTGGAGAGGAAAACACAGCTTGGTGGCAGTGCTGTCCACCAAGGCCTAGTCCCCTCCAGGAGCGCTGGTGGGGTCTGGGGAGGGCGTGGCTCCAAGCCTGTTCACAAGTCCCAGGGGTTCCCAGGCCTTCTGGGGAGGGGCCCTCCTAGCGCCGTGCCCTTCCTCTCCTCCCCCGTGCCCTGCTCTGTGGCTCCAGTCCAGGCGGAATTAGGCGCCTCTGCCTCGGGGGGGGGGCAGTTTCCAAATCCAGCCCTGGCTTCGCATGTGGCAGTGCTGGCTCTGGCTCAAACCCCAGCTACCAAGCCAGGCTCTCCACGGGGAGGCCCCCGGAAGGCAGGCATCATGCCGCCTCTGAGGACAGGCTCAGGCTCATCAGAGCCTGATGGCACAGGCTTGGCGATGCAGCGGGGGTGGGTGTCCCCAGGGAGAAGCCACAAGCCTCGCCGTCCTGCTGCCATCTGGGCTGGGCGGGGCCGCTCTGAGAACACAGGGTGGTCACTGGCCTTGCCCAGCCCCTGGGGGTTCTCCTGGGACCCTGTGGGGACACTCAGATCAGAGAGGTGACAGTGACCTGGAGCTCAGCTGTGTGGCTGAGGCGAAACGCAGGCCTGCTGGGGCCTAAGAGCTTCTGCAGTCCTGGGGACATAGCCGTGACATGTGTCCAAGTCTCAGGATTAGGCACGACAGCCGGGACACTATATTTGGACGCTGTCACCCTGGGGACATTGTCCTCGTGCAGTGACACTGGCGGCTGGAAGGAAGGGACTTTTCCCTCTGGCCTGCACTCAGTCCCGCATCAGGCCAGCTGTCCCCAGCTTGGCTCTCTCCTGCTCCCCGAGGCCACTGGGCCCTGGGGACCCTCTGCTGGGCTCCCTTGCTCTTGAGGGATCTTGCCCGTCTCCCTGCAGGGTCTCTGCCACAGATCTCACCAGCTCACTGCCCCTGCCCAGGCACTTGCCGTGCCCCAGTCTGCCGCTGACACAGCCCTGCACCGCAGGCACCCTCAGCCTCCCACCTGCCCATGTCGGGGATCGACGGGAAGCCGAGGGTGAGACCCCCTGCCTGTGGAACTGAGCTCGGGCCGGCACTGAACACAAAAAAGAGGTGCCACACGGGGCCACACCTGTATCAGCAGGCATGTGGGACATCACGTGGCACTGGGGGCACAAAGATGTGACCCACACTGGCCCTGCTCCACGTACATCAACCCAGCCAGGAAGGGACCATCCTAGCTGAGGACGGGGGCAGGGCATGCAGGAGGAGCTGCCAAGAGCCTGAAGCGACAACTGGGAAACTGAGGGAGAAGCCCACTAGCGCCCAGTGTCTGCAGGAGCCGTGACTTCCAGCCCTGCAGGGGACGACAGGCACGGGGAGAGCCAGGAAGTAACTTAGGGATAGAGCTGCCAGGAGAAGGGAGGTGGCCATGGCCTCTCTGGGCCCTGACACTCCACCTGCTTCAGGGACACGCCTGAGTGCGGGGGTCCGAGGCTGGGCTCCAGCAAGGCGGGGATGGTCCTGTCCTGCCTTGTGCCTGCCAGCGGGACCCTGTGTTTGGGTTCTGAAGCCTCTAGGGTTGAGGGGCCCCGAGCCTGACAGGGGAGACCCCATCCCCAGGCAGGTCCTGGCCACACCTTGTCCAGCCTCTGCAAACATGTATGTGTCTGCTGCCTCTGACATGCCTGGGCACAGTGGTAGCCGCCGTCGCCCGGCAAGGAGGAAGCTTACAGCCATTGCCCCTGTGCAGTTGCCCTCAGCCCCATGAGGGCGGAAAGCCGGTTTCCTGGGGAAGAGGCTAATCCGCCTGGTAGGTTGAGGTTCAGGGGACTTGAATCCATGGCAGTGTGGCCAGTGTCAACTACACTCCCCCAGCACCCTGACCAGAGGCAGGACACAGACACAGGTGGTCTGGAAAACTAGCCAGGAGGAGACATGATGGCCAGGGGCAGGAACAGGTCCCAGACAGAGGATGGGACGGTCCTCCCATGGGCACCAGGGTGGACGATGGGGCAGGGGGCTGTGTGCAGAGTCCTGAGCTGGTGGTGTGGTGGGAACTACACACGTGGTGACAGCCCCACAGTGACCGAGGCCACTGCCACAGCAAGGGCCACAAGCATCCTGAACTGAAAGCCACGCCATAAGCAGCTGAGCCAGAAAGGGGGACGTCAGATTAAACAGAGGAAAAGTCCCAATCACTCTTCCTTCTCTGCTGACAAAAGAACCCAGAGCTGACGGCCCATCAGCTGCAGGGGCTTCACGAGCGCGGCAGAGCCCAGCCCGCCCTCTGTTCCTGTGGGCCATCATCCTGCCAGCCACGCTGTCCACGCTGAAGGCCCCCTAGGAAGCGTGAACTCTGTGGCTCTATTAGTCACACGGCTATTCTGGGACACACAGTACTTCAGATAATGGCCTGTGTTGAAGAGCTGCACACGAAAGGGCCCCAGGGCGTCAGAACAGAGCGTGTGCTGGAATTAACCACCTATCTGCAAAGGTGCACCGAGGCCCTGTGGAGAGAGCCAGGGTTGACTCTGGTGAGGGTGCGGAGTGTGGCTGTCAGAGAAGGACACTGTGCAAAAACAAAACCAGATTGGCAAGGGCACGGAAAGAAGAGGTGGGTTTTAGAGCATTAAGAGAGGGAGGTGGAAGGAGGGAAGAGATTTAGGGAGGGGGCGGAAGCGGAGTGCCAGAGTTGCCTGCTCCTCCAGAGAGGAGCCCAGCACCTGAGTGTGATAAGTACGAAAATAAAGACAGCACGAGAATATCTGTCTGATCACACCTCGTGGCTGGCTGAATGAAGAGTAGCTTGCCAATATTTCAGTCTCACTTAAGAAAGCACATCATGTTTCAACAATAGAAAAGAAAAAATCAGCATAGAAACAGGAAGATCAAGAAGACAAAAAATGGGGAAGCTGGAGACAGAACAAAGAGGACAGACAGATGTAATTTCCACTGCTGAGAGGCTCCATCGATGCTCTGGATTAAAAAAAAAAAATCAAGCAAAAAGCTGTTTGCAAGAGTGATAATTAAAACAGAAATGTACAGGAAGACGAAACACAGCAAGTGTCAAGAGCTTAAAGCTAAACTTGTGTATGGCAAGGAGAGAGGCCTCACCGACAGCAGCACAATTACACTGACCTGAAATGCCAGAGAAAGAGCAAAGTACATAGTGAAACAGCTGCCAGAAAAAGAAAGCAGGAACAATAAAAATCGCCAAAATACAAAACTCTGAATATTTCATTATCACATGCAGAAAATAGTTGGGGCACGCGTAAAGGAACTAATGATGCAGCAGTGTAGAATTAATGGTTGTTCTGGTGGGAATCAGATACCACAAACAGAGAACACACTTCATTTTCAAGCACGTATTTGCTGTATTAACGAAAGGTCACCAGGTACCGGGGCGCAAGGAAAATCTCAACAAAAACACAAAATAGCCAAAATAGACCGTGATGCATTCTCTCCCTCCCTGAGGAAATTGAAAGCAAATGGGACCTGTGAGGGTTGAAGTAGACTTGCTCACAGACACAAGTGACCTTAGAACAGCTGCACCGTAGAAGACAGCCAGGAAGACACCGAAGAATCATGAGGAAAGAGCCTGATGATCTTTCTGGATCCCCACAGAAGTGAGGGAAAAGCACTTAGAGAACATCACAGTGTTAAAGGCCTTTGTTAGGATAGAAAGTGAGAGAAATGAACTAAATATCTCCATTAAACTTAGGAAATAAGTGAATTTTAGGAAAAGCAAATGATAAAACCTAAAACCAAAAAGTTTTAAGATGTAAAATCCAGGCTATTCTCTGAAAACCACTAACACATGCACATGCAATTAATGAAAGAATGGGGTTTCTCACTCCTCATGAATGAGCTGGCATCTAAACAAAGAAAATGAAGGAAAACCTAGATAAAACAAAAAGAGAGGCTTACATTTGAATATCAGGTTATTAAACATTGTAAAAATGTATGTACCATTATGTTTCAGTGAACTGAAAAATCTGAAGTGTATGGAACAAATAAACATAGATGAAATACAAACACAAAACAAGATATCATCAAAATAACTTGTTTGAGGTGGTGCACACCTATAATCCCAGTAACTGGGGAGGTCCAGGCAGGAGGGTCACAATTTTGAAGCCAACCTGGGCCATTTAGCAAACCCTGGGTTTAATCTCCAGAACTAAAAACAAAACAAACTGGAGAAGGATATCCCCAAGCTGCTTGGATCTGACGGCTCTCACAACGCACAGTGATCCAGACTTCCAGGAGTAAGAAAATTCCACAGCACAAGCTGCTTCTCAGCACTGGCGCCAAGGCCCACACAGTCAGCTGCCATCTGTGTCTCACTAGGCAGGTATGGCCTCGATCCGACAATCTGACTGCAGAGACAGAAAGAAGGAAATCTGGGTGGCCAAGGGGGCAAACGCTGCCCTGGTCTCCCTGGGAAGACAGACGGCCAGAGTCTAAGCTGGCCCTGGCTCTGTGTCCTGCTGGGAGCCTCTAAAAGGCTGGAGGTATCAGGTTGGAGGTTGGAGGGCTGGGGAGACGGGAGAGGGGAACTGGGTAAGGAGCTAGGTACGGGCTGAAAGGCAAGATCGGCTCACCTGCTGGAAAGTGGTTAGAACCTTACCTCTAGCCAGGTGGCGCCTGGTCCCGCCCCCACCCCGCCAACTCCAGAGAACCAGAGCAACCGTCCGAAGGACCGGCTCCCGCCCTGCAAGCCCTCCCTGCTCTGCAGAGCCCTCTTCTCCACTGTGATGCGGGCTCGGTGCGGCCTTGCAGGCTGCGGCCCAGAGCTCCCTGGGAAACATGCTCTCTCTCAGCTTGAGGTGGCTGTCCCGGGCCTGGTCCTTTCTGGGAGGCAGCTGTGGGGCTCAGTCTACCCTCCAGGCAAGCAGCCGTCCTAGTTACAGACTCAGTGACAGCCAGTGGACTCTGGCAACAGGGTTCTTAACTTCTGGAGAAATGGGCAGAAAATATCTCAAAGCCAGATAATACAAAATATAAAGAAAGCAGAATATACTAAGAGAGGCCTTCGGCATTATAGAAAATGCCATGAGCACACGGCAATTTAAATGGCGTGAAACGGTTCCAAAACATCAGTGAAAAGGAACTGAATAGACTCCAACGCATGCAAGAAGGGAAGCGAACCCGACATGGGAGTTAAACACGGCTCGGTTTCTCTTGTGTGAAACCAGATGGATGATAGGCAACAGGAAGGTGGACCTTTGGAGATGGGAAGGGGAACAAGATATGGAGGGAGAGAAGGAGGGAGAGGAAGGGGAAGAAAAGAGGATTCGGATGCGATAGTGTTTGTGCAGACTCCCCACAGCGCGTGTGTTCAACAGGAGCTGCAAACATGTACCAAAAAATAAAAAATAAAGAAGATGTCAGGAGTTAAACCGACCACAGAAAACTAACGAATTATGCTAGGATAAGCGGGGTAAAGAGGGAATGCGTTTACCAGGAGCCACCTCCTAGCTGCAGCCTGCTGCGGGGAACTGCGGCGACCGGCTGGCTTATGGAGATAAACGTGATTCTGAAGCACGGACGACTGAAGAGAGGCAGAAGAGGGTGCTGTGGACACTCGATGGTCCCAACAGGGACAGAGGAGTGTGGGCAACAGGAGGACTGTGGAGCACGCTGGTGGGGACGGCGAACCCTAAACCTCGGAGAGGGTGGCAGGACCAGAATGGTGAGCGGCGGGAGGACGTTCAGAGCATGAGGACAACAAAGGGCTGACGTCGCTTGCAGTAGTCATGGTTTGTAGAAGACTACAAGTACCTCCAGTGGATACACAGGAAATCTTTGTACCTTCCTCTCAATTTTGCTGGAAACCTAAAATTGCTTTTAAAAAGATTTGTAAAAAGATTTCATTATTTTATTTTATTTTTTGAGACAGGGCCTCACTATGTAGTTCAGGCTGGCCTTGAACTCACTGTGTGGCCCAAGCTGGTCTTGAACTCGAGGTGATTCTCCTGCCTCAGCCTCTGAGCACTGGGGTTACAGGCATGCATCACCATGCCTGGCCAGGATTTTAAAAAAGAGAATTGAATTAAACAGTGGAAATAGAGCTTTTTCTTTTTCTTTTCTTTTCTTTTTTGAAACAAAGCTTTTTCAAACAGGAAAGGGATTAAGAGTTGGAGGGAGCAGAAAGAGATGGATGGAGGGGAAAGGGACCAAAAAAATGAAGATGTGTTATGTACATGTATGAACTCCCCGTGGTGAATGACAATTAATAAAAAAAAAAGTCTTAACACTAACCAGAAAAATCCAACGACTCCAAGCACGAAGAGGAAAGGATATGGTGAGGTCATTTCCACTTAAAAAAAGTTCCGAGTAACTGTAGGAAACTAGCTCCACCTCCCTGATAACCTAAGATGTGCAAATTACAAGTAGAAATCTCATTTCTACCTGCAAACATAAAAGTCTATACACCAACGAGTGCCAACCTGGGAGGAAACAGGTGTGTGTTCTTTTGTTGCTGGCAGAGTGGTAATTTAGCAAGATTCCTTAGAAGAGCGACTGGGCAAACCCGTCATGAACATGCGCTGCTCAGAAGTGTGCTGTGGTACCCAATGGCAAGGGTGCTGCTCCTGGAAATCCGCACAAAGGAGGAAACTGGGGAGAGGAGAGGGAGAGGGAGGAGGGAGGGAAGAGGAAAAGGAAGGCCAAGGAGGAGGAAAGGGAGACGAAGAGAAGGGAGGAGAAAGAGGAGGAGGAGGAGCAGAGGAAGAGGAAGAGGGACAAGGAGGAGGAGGAAGGAGAAAGAGAAGAAGGAGGAGAGGGACATGGAGCACGTAGAAAGGTCTTACTCCAGCAACACAAGCAGGGCTAGGAAAGCCATGGCATGAGGGCATTACTAGCGCGGCCACTGAGCTGGGATGCCTCTGCCTGGCCTGCAGAATGGACTTCTCAGAAGGAATACATTTTTACGAAGGTGGGTATTCTGTTTATGAGACAAGAAGCTGGTAGAAGGTGTGTCTCTGAGGGAGAGTCCCACTGGACACCCTGTGCTTAAGGTCCCGAAAGACCCTCATGGAGAAAGGGGTCCTCAAAACATGCATGGGAGAGCCAGGTGCACCAGCTACTTGGGAAGCTGAGGCAAGAGGATTACCACTTGGAGGCAAGCCTGGGCAACTTAGTGAGACAGTTTCCAAAACAAACAAGGACTACAGAGGGAAGTCCGCTATCCAGAGGGCCCTGGCCCTGTGTGTGCTGGGGTGAAGAAAGCTCAGGAAGGGACTGCAGCTACTGCTCCGCTCCCAACCGCCACACGCCACCCACAACACACAGGTGCTGCCCCAGGAGCTGCCCTCTTCCTCTCTCCAGAAACGTGCCTGCCTCGCCTCGCCATGCACAAGCCCCAGGAAGCTCCTGGGGTGCGGCTCGGGGAGGCCAGGTTGAGCAGGACTTCGGGGACAGCCCAGTCCCTTCAGCACCACCTGGATGGCTGAGGTGGGGTGGGCTGTCACAGCACCATGTCTGGGGGACAGCGGGGGCAGAAGATGCAGGCTGCCCGCTTACTCTTCTGCTCACAGCCCTGCCCTGCTCAGCATCGCCCCTTGTGTGGCCTTCTAGGTTCCGGCACACAAGCCAGTTTTATCCCCAAACTGAGGTGATTTCAAAACTGGGCACTTAATCACCTGATGGAAAAAGACATCACATGGGCTTGGTTCCAGGCTGGTGCCCATCACCGCTGTCTGGGGAAGTGGGACCCTCCCTGTCCGGGAGGACTCAGAGCCTCAGCTAAGGGGCAGCTGAAGACGAGCAGGCTGGCACGAAGGAGTGGAGCCAGCTGTCCCCTCTCCAGTCTCCGGGCTCCACCCCAAGGTGCATTTCTCTGGGTGCTTCCTGAGAAAGGAAGTGGGGACCCCTACCCCTAGACCCCTAACCCAGTGGATGGGCATCCGCAGACCCTCCGAGGTCCCCATCAGGCACACATGGCATTCAGTGAGCTCCCTGCTGCTGCCTGCAGGGATTCCTGTCCCCAGCTCCCACGAAAGGAAGCCACTGCTCTGGTTGGTGGCACCCGGCAAGTGGGCACGTGCTGGTGGGTGACAGTGTAGCTGGGAAGGGCCACCTCAGCCTCGAGACTCCCTCCTGTCCTGTGCCTGCCCAGCAGAGCTGGCTCTGGATGGCCAGATCCTCTGTCCCCTGGGTCCCTCCCCTGGACTGCACATGCCTTGAGCCGCCCCAGAGCATGGTCCCATTATCAGGGCCTGGCTAACCCAGGACCTGGGGCCTTTGCCGCACAACCCTGTGTGTGCACAATCCTGCGGTCAGGTGGGGGTGTTCCCAGCTCTCCTGCCCCCACTCTGCTGCACAGAGATGGACAGAGCCTGGAGAATGGTGGCCCTGGACACCTGGCCACACTTCACACCAGCAATGGTCTTGCCTGGTGCCTGGGGTCCTTCCCTGGAGCCCACGCTCTCTCGCTGGCACCCTGCCACAAGGCTGGACACAAATGTGGCCTAAGTGCTTGAGGGCTTTGCAGCAGGTTCAAGAGCGGAGGCCTGTGGGGACCCACGCGAGGATTGAAGTGGCACCACAGCCTGGTCTGAAAGCTCCTGGCTGGGTGGGAGGGCTGCAAGCCAGCAGGTGGCCTCCAGTGCTGCTTGTGGAGGCCCCAGGGACAGCCCCTCCTGAGACCTGGGCAGGATGACACGCCCATCACCCCAGAGTCCTCGGGAACCCACGAAGATGCCTCCCTCTCGGTTCCCGTTGAAATTCAAAACACAGGCAGCTGTTCCAACTATGCTGCTGAGATCTGAAGAATTTCCTGACTCGACTGTTTTAACAGGACACACAAAAGAGGCTGTGTTCCCGTTGCAGCGAGGGGAACGTGTGGCCCAGGAAGGAACCCGCAGTGGTCGGCGCGCCTGGCCAAGTCAACAGTCGGCTGCTTGTGCCTCCTCCTCGCTCAACATCTGACGGTGTCCTTCCGTCAACCATCATGCACCCACCCGTGCCACGGCTGGCCTGGCCTCGGACTCCAGCCCAGGACCTGTGAACTACACCAAGCAGGGTGGCAGGGCTAGCTTCACAGGTGTGGACACTCTCCAGGTCTCAGCAGCAAAGTTGGAACAGCTGCCTGTGTTTTGAATTTCAACAGGAACCGAGAGGGAGGCGTCTTCGTGAGTTCCCGAGGACTCCGGGGCCAATGCGCAGGGAAGAGGCAGCACCTCGCCTGGAACAGATGTCAAGGTGGGTTCTTTGGGCGCCACTGTGCTCCGATGGCGCCGTGGTGGACAGTGGCCCCAGCTACAGCCCTGTCCCTTGCATCTTTCCACTTCTGACATCTTTCTCCTATCCAAGGTAACATCTTCGATCCTGACACAGGAAGGAAGGAACAGAGATGTCCTCTTCTCTTTTCATCAACCCGGCACTGCTCATCTAGGTGAGAAAAGTCTCATCTGTAGTTACTTTAAAACCAGTCACTTTCCCATCTGTCATCCCAGCCCTCTGGGAGGCTGAGGCAGGAGGATCACAATTTCTAGACCAGCCTATGCAATATAGCAACTTAGTGAGACTCTCTCAAAATGTGAAAAAAAAAAAAAAGGTCTGGAGATGTAGCTCAGCGCAAAGGCTCAGGGTTCAATCCCCAGCCCTGTCTCCCTCAAAGAACAAAGGAAAAGAGAAAAAACCACTTTCTTCAAAACACTGAAGCTAGTGGTACCATGTGATCCAGTAATCGCGTTCCCAACTTCCCCAGAAGTGGAAGCAGAATGTGGAAGACACGAGACACAGGCACTGCCGTGTCCACTGTGACCAAGCAAAACGACCTACGTGGCCGTCCCCGGTGCGTGGACAAAGATGTCACAGGCGGCATGGGGTGCTGCCTCTGGGTGGCGCAGACAGACCGGAGCTTGTGCTGTTACCAGGCGCAGAGGCGAGAGCTGCAGGGTGTCCCTCAGACGAGAGGGAGCAGGGTCACGGAGGCAGCAAGGAGGGGTGGAAAGGCTGACTGGGAGCCAAGGGTTGGGGGCGGCTAGGAAAATGGGATTCATTGTTTTCACCACAAACAATAAATGTTTACAATAGGTATGTTTACCCTGAATTGAACACTACACAATGTATTTGTGTATCAAAACATCAATTTTCATGTTTGGACATATCAGCTAAAAACTGAAGTTAAAAAGAAGCAAGCTGCTACTTCCTCCGGCATCCTGGAGTGTTGGCTACTCTGCTGCCCGCTCACTGTCCCTCCCGTCACCACTGCAGGTCTCTGCAAGTGGGGTCCCAAGGACCAGTTTCCCGTGTGCTCTCCCCTCCCCGCCAGAACCCCAAATCCCGCTATGTCGCAGCAGCAGGAAGCCTGCAGCACCATGACGTAACCTCCTCCTGCTAAGGAAAGCTGGTGGCGCGGAGAGGCCCAGGAGCTCTGTGTGCTGCTGAGCCGAGACACCTCAGTATTTAAGAAAGGGCTCAAGGTCACCAGGAGCTGCACGCACAACAAACAGCCTGACAAACCCACTGAGCGGGTGATGGTCAAAAGGCCAAGTGTAGCGTGGGAGTCACAGTCAGGGTCAACAGCTGCTGGGGAGCCCTGGGCCGATTCCCATGTAGGTCCTCGCCGGGCAGCTCTGACCATAGCCAGGCTCTCCCTGTTCCGCATCGTGGATTGGTACAACCAGAGCAGGCCACAGTCCAAGGCGGGGCATGAGAATATCCATGTTTCTCTGGCCAGAAGGCAGCCTGAATGCTGTGATCAGCCCCGGGCTTCACCTGGGAAATCATCTCCAAGTAGCGACACAGACCTAAATCCTTTTCTTTGTGGTGCTGGGGATGAAACCTGTGGCCTGGTGCAAGCTAGGCAGGTGCTTGCTCTTCCCCTGAGCTACATCCAGCCCACTAAGCACCTCTGAAATAACTCCAGTCCCCGGACCTGAGACTGCCAGGCTGGTGGCCAGGAGCTGTCTGGAGCGAATGTCCCCGGTCCTCTCCCTGTACCTGTGTGCGTCCTACAAAAGGTTGTGACTCACACCTGTCCCTTCCACACACAGCTGTTGTGAAACTGGAGACTGTCCCTCTGCCACTTAGAGTCACTTGCAGGCCTGGCCAGGCCCCGGCATAATGGTGACTTCAGGCAGCCTGCATTTGGTGGCCCTGGCACTGGGGCCGCTGCCTTGTCCTGGACACCTGACCCCAATGGCTGCCCCACTCTGCACACTGTGATTTTGCCTTGGTCTGAGTGGCAAGCATCTGATCGCCTGCTGGCCCAGTTCCGCAGCCTGGCTTGGGAGGCTGCTCAGGCTGGAGGAGACCGAGGTGCCAGGATGGAACCAGGTGTCAGCAGCCATGAGCCTGGCGGTACAGTGGAGAAACAAGAGCCGCGCCTCCCCTAGGTGACTGCAAGTCGTTGTCACATATTTCGGGCTCACGAATGTCAGCTGTGACCATAGACTCTTGTCCTGAGGTGGGGCAAGGGATGACTGTGCAGTCAGCAGGCAGCGAGGGCCCACTGGTGGGTCTGGAGGACAAACCAACAGTACATATTGCACATATCTGGGTAAGAGGTTGGAAGGGCGCAATCCGTGAAGGACCGCGCAAAGAGCACAGGGAGCTCTAGGATAGGATGAAGTCACTGGGGGCAGAGATGGGCTTTTTAATACGTGAGACAAGCGGGTGGCCCGTCCGGAAAGAGACACTGTGTAATTCAGGCTTTATACTTGTGCCTGAGAACACACTCAGCTAGACCAGGGCTCAGATACAGCCAGGGAGGTGTGAGAGCCGGAAAGAGCATGGCAAATCCTCCTTAAGCCTGGTGTGGGGAAAAGCCCTCAAATCCAGATGTGGTAAATACGAACGCATTTGACAACAGTAAAAATACTGAGCCAGGCATGGTGGTGCACACTTGTATCCCCAGCACTCTGGGAGGCTGAGGCAGGAGAATTGCAAGTTCGAGCCCAATCTGGGCACCTTAGTGACTTAGAGAGACCCTGTCTCAAAAACTAGAAATAAAACAGTGGTGAGGCTGTAGCTCAGTGTGAAAGCCCTGCATTCAAGCTCTAATACCAAAAACAAAGAAACAAACAAAAAATGCAATGAAAGCCAAAAGATGCCCATCTAGCTGGGAGAGAATATCTAACAGTATTAGTGATAAAGGCCTCGAGTCTTTTTAACATAAAAGAAGCTCTTGAAAAGGACCACAAATGCGATAAAAATGGGAGAAATACGAAAGGTTCACAAAGGAGACCCTTCCACCCACGAACGGTGTTCATATCCGTAAGTAACGGGACATGCAGACGAGCTCACCGCTCACCGCAGGCAGGTTACTCCTCACCACGCTGACACCCAACACCGGATGCCAGTGGCCCTCAGGTGCTACTGCCCAGCACAACCACAGGTGCCTTCACCTGTGGCCACTGTTCCACTTCTGGTGTCTGCACAGCTGTGAAGCGGAGGAGGAAGCTCTCTTGCTCCAACAAGGAACAGTTTCCAGCCTGCATCGTTAGGAGAAAACCACCACACAAGTGCGCAGGGAGTGTCTAACAAATGCCCCTCATGTCAGAAAGAGGCCACGGGAGAAGCTGTGCACATCTCATCTGCACCAAAGAAGTGCAGGAAGGAAACAGCAGAAATGAACGCCACGTGGGCCCACAGGTGTGGGTGGGAGCAGGCAAGATGGGAGGGGAGGGCAGGGCGGGAAGGGAAGCTGTGGTCTGGCAATGCTCCTTGGTGCTCCAATTGCAACCATGGGCCCTTTTCTATTTTGCGATACTGGAGATGGGACTCAGGGCCTTCACACTGGGCTGCATACCCTGCCCTGTTCTGTTTTTTTTGTTTTTTGTTTGTTTGTTTGTTTGAGACAGGATCTCCCTAAGTCACTAAGTTGCCCAGGCTCAAACTTGTGATCCTCTTGCCTCGGCCTCCTACAGTGCTGGGATTACAGGTGTGTGTCACCATGCCTGGCCAAGACAGTTGGTTTTATGTGTCAAATTGGCCAGGCTCTAGGACCCACTCAATGAAACGTGACTCTAGAAGCTGCTGTGGAGGTATTTTGGAGATGGGGTGAACATCTACAACCAAGTGACCTGAAGCAAAGGGGATCAGGCCTAATGCTGAGTCCCCAGCCTGCCAGCCAGTCCTGCCCACTGTACCCACCAGCCCTTGCCACTATGCCAGCCAATTCTTGAGGCAAATATTGTTACCTCAGTCAATCCTAGCAAGGTTCAAAAGGGTCCACCCTTCTCCTTCTGTCCCATCTAAATCCCGGGTGTGTGCACACATACAGATGCACATCTTGGCTAGAAATTCCATTCTCTAGCAAAAGTGACCGGGGCTCCTTGGAGAAATGGCTGGCTGAGTGCTGAGGCAGGAAGTATGAAAAAGAGGCCTGGGACATCTCGAGGTGCCGGAAAGAACAGGTTCAAACCAGGTCGGCTGCATGGTGAGGACACAGAGCGGAGTCAAAGATGCTGTAGTGGCCAGAGTGGGGCTGAGTTAGGGAGACCAAGACATTTGGTAACACAGAACAATCTCCTCATGGCAAGGCCACCTGCCTGGCATCTGCAGGTCTACCTGAAACTCAATCCCCCTCTGCCATGCAATGCAATAGACTCATGGGTCCCAGGGTCAGGACGTGGGCATCTCTAGGACCATGTGCTGTTGACCACAGTGCCTCAGGGCTGGCAGGCCTGGCTGACTGGCTGGGTGCTGTGGGGGATTTGCACCGCTAGATAGAAAGATCCTAGCAGCTCGCCTGCTTCGTTTCCAGCTGTGTCGCTGTGTCTCTTTGGCTGAGAGCTGATTATTCTCACTGTTCTCTAAGCACTCCCAGAAAGTGCCTGCAGGGCTGCGCAGCTCCATCCATCACCTTGGCTTCCGGCTTAGGGTAATCAATCTGGACAAATCAATGATCGCAAGTGGAGCACGACCAGTGCTTCCCCAGGGCCCTCCGCCATCTCCCTGAGCCGTAATAAATGCAACCTTTAATTTAAGTACAAACTACTCAGCCGAGGCAGAAAGCCAATTAGCTTGGAGAACAGGCTGTTCCGTTGTTTTTTACAACCTCTTCCCTCTCCATTTCCAACACCTGACCAGCTACTTGCTCAGAACATGAGACTTGTGGTTTCCAAGAGGCCCGGGGTGAGGACCAGGCTGGGCTGCTGCTGGGCCCCCAGAACACACGGTGGGGTCCCAGCTGGGAGCTCCTGGGTTGACCATGTCCCATCAGGGTTCTGGTCCTGAGTGGAGCGGCCTGGGCTTCAGCCACATCTCCTCTCTACGGCCACTCTGCATCCTGAGCTCTAGTAGAAGGCATGTGGCTGGTGTCTGGGTCGACTGCAGCACTGTGCCTGAGCAGGCACCGTGTCTGCCTGGTTTTATTTCCTGTTCTCAAGGTAGAGATTCACTTTGACAGCCATGCACTGAGCAGGTTCTGCTGTGGACCCCCGCACTGAGATGAAGGAGATGGGTGTGTGGCTGGGGAAGGACAGATAGGTGGCTGCTTGTCCAGCTAGCTACTCAAGGAGAGGCAGGGCCACTGCAGAGGCCAGGTTCCGCGGGCAGGGAGAGGCCTGAAGCCAGGCTCAGAGGTGAGGTGTGGCCCCACCTCTGACTCTGTGCACAGAAGCCGAGGCCATAAGTGTCACCCCGCCTATTCTAGCCTGTGCCACCCAGGATTGCCCAGTGCCCGCCAGGAGCCAGGCGTGTCCTGGACCCTGGGGAGACAAGAAGTCAAGTTCGTGTTTTGTACGACACTGGGTCCACTTTTTTCCCTGTGGAGACCCCCCAGCCCACCCTTCCTTGCCCTTGGCCCCCATACTGTCTCCCAGGGCCCCCTCTCCTCTCTTGCCTTGGGCACTGGAAGAAAGGACACCAGGACTGTGCACCTCCTGTGTATCATGTGCTGGCTGTGGGAAGATTCACACACACAGACGCTGCACGGGGGACCCAGTAGCTGAAACTGGGGCCTGCAGCCCTGACCCTGCACTCATGTTGTCCTGGGTGGCCAAGTCCCCACCCACATCCTGCCCTCCATGGACGCAGGACTCACCTGATGGTCTTGCCCCAGTCGCACCACAGCATCCTCCCCATGGCCTCCATGTCCTCCTGGAAGCGGGTGAGGCACAGCTCCCGGATGAGGGCACCATAGTGGGCATCCTGGCAGGCGGTGACCAGGAAGAGCTGATGGGCTGCAACAGAGGGGGCCAGGGCTGTTGCCTGTCTGCTTCCCGCCTCCCCTGCCCCATACCCACCCTAACCACCCCAGAGCTGCCTGCAAGCTCCATGAGGTCAGAGCCTTGGAGTTGGCCCTGTGGCAGGCATCCAGAGCTCCAGGGGGGTCTCTCCTCCATCACCTGAGTCCCTGCAAAGGCCCTGACTGCTGATAGGGCCCAGGATGTCCTGGTCACACATCTGCTGCTGGTGATGACCTGAAATCACCATGATGGCCACAGGCACCGGCATCCCTACACCAACCTTGTTGTTCTCCCTCCACCTCCGCTTCAGACGTGAAGACCAAGGCAGGGAGAATGACTAGCTGGGAGCCAGCCTGGGTCTGCGGCCTCCACATACACGCACGGATCTGTGTAGTGGTACATTGTGTGTTGCTGGCCTGGTGGACGTGGTGGGTAGGAGGGCCTTCCCTCAGCCCTGTCCGCCAGGCCTCCTAAGCTGCACACCACGGCCTCAGCCTCTCCCGGGGCAGCAGTCCTTTCTCAGAGTCTGGCTGTTCCTTGCTTCCACTCCCGAGGCTGCGCTTGACACACTGTGCCCCCGGGCAGCCCAGCTGGAGGAGGGTCAGGGGATGTGCAGGGAACTGGCAGTGGGGTAGCCCGGCACCTGCCACATACCCACCCCAGACCCCACTCTGCGGCCCTTGGGCCTCAGGAGCAGCGACAGTGGGCAGAGTGGCCCAGCCACCCCAGGAGAGGCCAGCGGCCCTCAGCAAGCATACCAGGTGGGGTTCTGGACCCCTAGTCTCTGGGACCCGAAACTCAAGTCCCTCCGCCATGTGGGTTCTCAGCCCAGGACTTGGTGCCAGGTGCCTGGCAGGATGTGGCTGGTCATTTGAGGTGTATCTGGGGAAGAGTGGGTCACAGGGGCTGAGTGGAGATGACAAGGGGGCTGGAGGAATGCAGTACAGGGCGGGACCCCAGGGTCCACACTGGATGGATGGATGGATGGATGGATGGATGGATAGATGGAAGCATGGGTCCTACCAATAGCAGACCCGGCATTAGCCTCAGCCTGGAGCTGGGAGGGATGCGGAGCTGAGGGGACCTGCAGCCCTGGACATGGCAGAGGCTACTAAATGGCTCCCAGAGACAGAGGGTAGTTCCTGCCAGCAAAGTAGAGGATTGATGGGCCTGTGGAGCTTGGGGCCTCTAGGAGGGGTGGGGGTCCAGCCAGGGACAGGGGCTGTGCACAGGAAACCAAGTGCCCCTGCCCACCAGGGTCCCAGGAGAGGGACTTGGGACTTGCAGGGTGCCCAGCCAGGGTTGGGTGCCCTGGGCAGGCAGAGAAGTCCCCAGGCAGTGAAGCCACAGGAAGAGGCTGGAGCTGGAGCCACATGTATCTTCTTTCCTGGAGGGGACAGGGACTTGGGGTAGGGAGGCCAGACCAGAGGGACCCCGATTCCACTGAGGCATGGGTGAGATCTTCCTGACATCCTGGGGGTGAGAGGAACAAACACCATGGGGAAGAGCGGGAGGTCCCATGGGGGCCATCAGGCCCTTCCTGGCCAGGCCCTTGTCCAGGGTGTGCAGAAGGACTCTGAGGCCATGAGTCATCGGAAGGAGCTGGGTGAGGGAGGCCACCATGATCATGGGTGACAGAGCACAGCCAAGGCTGACAGCACAGTTTCATAGCAGTAAAAGGGAAGTTTGGTGTTTGATTAAAAATAAAACCCAAACCAAACACACAAGCACCACAGAACCGCACATGGTGGGGAGGTGAAGGCCAGGGTCTCCTGACTGCAGGCTGAGCTGCGGCCAGCCAGTGCCCCCTGCCCCGAGGGTGTCCCCACAGGCATGGCCATTGGACAGGCAGGCAGGCTGAGTCAGGATGCCCCGTGAGGCCAGCGCTCCTGGGCGGAGGAGGGGCGCTGTGGGGACCTGCGTGGACCACAGGTCATCTGTTACGTCAGGTAGGAGTCAGGGTCAGGCCTAGACAGCGGGCTGAGCCGGCCAGGCTGGGAGCCCAAGTAGAGGGCGACTCAGGAAGGAGCTGGAGCCTGGGGCACAGACCAGGGCTCCAGAAAATTGAACTGGGGAGACCCTGGGACTTCTAGGAGGAGCTGAGGAGACCCAGAGGGTGGGGATGACCTGAGAAAGAGGCTGGCAGAAAGGCAAAGCTCCTGGAGAAGCCTGGCTGGAGAAGACCCAGGGCTTGGCCCTCCATACCAGCGGGAGTGGGTTCCACAGGAGGAGGCTTCTCACTGACCACTGCCCAGCCCGGGGAAAGCTTAGAGGCTCCCTCCCACTCCTCAGCCGCCTCTGTGTGCTCCGACTTCATGCCAGCAGCCCAGGTGTGTCCCCCAGGGTCCTCCTGGGCAAGAAGGGTGCAACTGGGGACCAGCTATGGACACACCCCTCCCTGAGGATGGCCATAACCCACATCTAGGGACCACCCACTGACAGACACGGATTCAGCGTGGAGCCCCAGCCTCTGTCCAGCCTCATGGGGCACGAGGGTCCCCTGCTTGTCTCCTTGCCCTCCTGCTCCTCGGTACTCCCACTGGGGACACTGTCCCCAGGAACCCCGCGCCCAACCTGCCCAGGAAAGGGCTTCTACTCCCTGCAGCAGGATAGCAACCTGACAAGCCTGCGTGGAATGCAGCAGACTGCAGCCAGAGCCTCTGAGACAGCAGGAATGTCCCAACGACGGTGGTCACTGCCCAGTGGGGGGCTGGCACTGGGAAGCCGCGTGCGCTGCCCCTTCCGTGGTGGATGACTGGAGCCTGCCAAGGTGCCCAGGTGAGCAGAGACCACGCCCCGCCTACCTCTCCCCACCAGGCCTCAAAGGCAGTCCCAGCCCTCAACAGGCTCCACCTGCAGGCTCACCTGGCCTGGCCCCAGGAGGACGAAAGCACGCTCGTGATTTCACACTAATTCTAGCACCCATCTGAATTTTAAAGAAGCCAAGATTTGCACACATTTTATAACCCCCTGAGCAGAGGCCCAGGCAGGCATTTGGTTTATAAATAGCCAGTGTGCTGCTCCCAGAGATTTCACTGGTGGGCACAGGACCCTACAAGGCCAGGGATGACTCTTCTGGGGGCTGAAAGTATCCAGGACCCCAGAGGGTGGTGGGGACTCAGCAGCAGGGTTCCTCTGCAGGGCTCCTTTAGCCTCAGTCCCATCCTGCGTGGGCAAGGGATCTCCAACTAGCCCATGTCCTGATCGCTGCTGGTGTGTTCCAGGAAGTGAGACCTGCGTCTGGTGCCTGGTGACTGCCCGGTGCTTCCCTGCATGGCCCCTGCTGTCTGGTTCCTTCTCCATGGAATCGGATGTCCTCCTCTACAGCATGTGCCCCATTTCCTGAGCCACCCTCTCCTAGCCCTGGCCTGGCTAAAGCCTGCCTCCTCCAGGAGGGCAGCTGGTCTGCCCCGGGTGCTCTGCTGTCCTCCAAGATCTCTCCCTCTCACCTCTCCAGCGGAAGCCGAGTACCTGCCCCACCTGCCAGCACCCTCCAAGCAGCTGTTTGAGGGCAGTGGCACCAGGATAGCAAGGGTCCTCCTCAGCCCAGGGGCTCCTGCTCTTCCTGCCCCAACCGCTACTCGCCCAGGAAGCCACTGGGATTCTCCTTCCTGTCGCCTGGCTCTGATCCTTCTGTCTAGCCTGCAGACAGCAAGGCCCTGGGCTCCTGCCTCTGTCCCCGTGCTCCTCCTCTGCTCTCCAGATGCCTGCTCTGGGCTGGATATGGGAGCCCAGGGCACAGTTCTTGGTTCTGTCTTATGTCCTTGTCCCCTGCTCCCACTGGAATACACTGGTCCTTCCCAGTCCTTCTCTGGAGCAGCGTGGACACCCTCACCCCAGCCTCTGCCCCCCTAGGCAACTTGGTGGCAGATCCTGCTGCCCACATGGGCTCCCCACAGCCCTGGTTCTTTCCATGAGAACCACTCACCAAAATCCTACTGATTGTCAATGGACACTATTCATTTCTGAACTCGGTAAGCCAAGAAATAATCATGTTTACTTAGCTCATAAAATAAAACAAATTTAACTAAAAACAGACTGTCTACTAGAAAGGAAGGAGAAAATACAGACCTGGAGGATAAACAGGAAGTCCCCTGGAAGTATTGAAAACTGGAATATAGATGATAAGATAGATAAATTCCATGCCTATTTCTTAAAACCAGAAAGGTACTGATCACCCACTGAGCTCAGACTCTGTGCCAGGCCCCATACAACTCCCACTTGGAGGCTCATGAATTCTCGGGACAGTCCTGGGGGACGGTGAGCTCATGCCAGCTCCATCCTACACATCAGGACTGGCACAGACAGGAAGTGGCCTGCTCAAGGTCACCAGGCCTGAGGGCAGGTGCAGGATTCGGGCAAACAACTTGAATGTGTCCCTTGAATCCCCGAGAAACCAGATGCCAAACGAGGTCAAAGGATTAAATGATTCAGCTGAACACCCAAGAGGTGGGCAGTGGAATGTCCGACAAATGTAGGACTAAAACATGATCTGCCACAATATTACTCTTGACAACATTAAATTCCACCTACAAAGCAATGGCTGGCAGCTCACACCCTTCAGGGATAGCTACTCTGAAAAACAAAAACAAAACCAGCAAAAAACAAAGAGCAAGTGTGGGTAAGGGTGCGGAGGCATTGGAAGGCTTGTGCACTGCTGGTGGGGATGTAAAATGGTGTGGCTGCTGTGAAAACAGTACAGCAGCTCTTCAAAAAATAACACGGAATCACCATATGACCTGGCACTCCCACTTCCGGGAAAACACCAGGAGAATCACAAGCAAGGGCTCAAAGCAGTAGCTGCACACACACGTCCACAGGAGCATCACTCATAGTGGCCAGAGGTGAAAGCAGCCTGGACGCCCACGGATGGAAGAAAAACAAAACATACTCTGTCCGCACAATGTAACCGTTATGGTGTGGGAAGTTCACGTGTGTGAAAGGCAACTGGATCAGGGGTGTTGTGCTCACCAGTGCATTCATCCACGGACCGGTTCAGAGCTGAATGTGCTGTAGGAGGTGGGGCCTGGAGAGAGGTGGTCACTGGGGTGTGGCCGGGAAGGGTGAATTCATGTCCTCCCTTCTCCCTCTGCTTCCTGGCTGCCACGCCGAGCACCTTTTTCTCTGCCAGGCCCCCCCGCCATGCTGTTTCTGCCTTGGAGCCAGCCATCCACAGACTAACACTGAGCCAAATAAACTTCTCTTCCTTCAAATTGTGGGTGTTCGATATTTTGTCCCAGCAATGAGAAAGAGACTAGGGTAGGAATATAACTTGAACTTCGAAAGGAAGGAAATTCTGACACATGCTACATGACTGAACTTTGAGGACATGATGCTGAGTGAAAAAAGACATTCGTAGGATGAATTCTGTATGATTCTACTTCCATGAGAAACTGCAGTAGTTCAAATCACAGAGCTGGGAAGTAGAATGGCAACTGCGGGATGAGAGGGAGAGGGAGGGGAGTTGGCATTTAATAGGGACAGAGGTTCAGTTCTGCCTGATGAGAAGAGCTCCGAGATATGACTGCACATTGTGAATGTGTTTAACACCACTTAGCTGTACCCCTAAAGGTGGCTAGGTCGGCACAGCTGATGTTATGTGAACTTTACCACAATTAAAAAGCAACAAGTGGGACAAGGAAGATGATGGTGTCAGAGTCCCAAGCAGCTGTGACTGGCAGAGTGTACATGCATCAGCTCCCCATCATGTCACCTGCGTGCAGCACACAGCCACAGGGCACAGACAGATCCCTGAGTTGTGGAAGCCTGACATAAATAAGGATGCAGAGGACCTAAGTAGCACAGTTTCACTTCGGACTGGACTCAACACATAAAATGCCACACTCTTCTGATGGGCTCCCAGCCACCCACAAAAGGAAACACTGGTAGGGCCAAGAAAGAGCCCTCAATACAAGCCAAGCAGTGGCTGTGGTCTAGTCTGTCCCCTGGCCACAATGTAATAAAACCAGCAATGATTGTTGGGGGAAAAAGTCAAAAAGTCCAAGTCGCTGAGACTTAAAAACTTGTTTCCTGTGTTAAAAAGAGGAAACAGAAACCACAAACAGAAAATCCAGAAAACACCAACAGTGGGCGCAAGACAGCCTTGAAACATCAGGGGTTCAGCCAAGATGCCAGGCAGAGGACTGTGGGCACGCTAGACTGGAGGGCACAGACAAGCGGGTTGGGTATTCAAGGACATGGGGAGTAACTAGACTCAAGCTCAAGCTCAAGAGAAATGTGACAATTACTGCTGTAGCTGTCCCTGACACTCATCACAGGTGGGAAAGCTTGCAATGTCCCTAACCTGCGGGCATCTGAGCTCAGCGCAGGGACACTGCATGGTGCCAGGTGCGTTCTTCCCCACTGAGGGGCCGACTGGGAGCCTCGCCCTCTGCAGCTGCCTAGCATTGCCTGGGAGGGCGGGACACTCACTGCCAGCCACAAAGAAGCTACATTCAAAATCCGAAGATGGTTTCTACTGAGTGTGAGTCACTTTTGGGCCACTGTAAGGTGCAGCCGCCTGCATAATGATGTGCTGGGTGAAACGGACATGCGCACAGGAAAGTGCTCAGGAAAGCACACAAGGTCCTTGCATAAGAAGCTCCAGAAATCCCAAGGGGACCAATCGCCACGGGAGACCCGGCAAAGGTGTCTGGGATGGCTTTGCAGGAGAAGGGATCCCTTGGGTCCTCCAGGGACTGCTCCTTTCCACCACACAGCCCACTATGGCACAGAGGGACAGAAGAGATGTCCTCACACTCCAGTGGGGGAAAACCCACAGGACGAAGCACCGAGCCCTCTGCCTTGGGAATGAGGAAGCAAAGTCGAAGAGGCAGAAGACTCACCGCCCACCCTGCCTCTCCTCCACGGAGGCAGCGACACCAGGTCTGCAAGCTTCTCAGTCTACAGTCAGTAACGGTCCTCAAACATGATAAAGGTACATCTCATACAAGGAAAGATGATGCCTTCTCCATCCTGTGCCCACCCCCAACCCACACAAGGAAAAGAAACTAAAAAGCATCCCACCCAAGGAGAAAGACAGAGGTTTGAGGAGTCACTGCCACAGGCTGCAGCAGAAGCAGTGGTGCTCTACCGACAGTGAGAACAACGAGAGCACTGAGACTGGGGCGGTGGCCAGTTGGGCCCAGGGGACAGCTCGGGTAATGACCCACCTGCAGGCCCCAGGGGAGCAGCACTAACACCAGACCAGAAACACACTCCTGGACACAGAACCAGGGATCCGGCCCTGCACGAACAAACACACAGAAAAGGAGCTTTTCTTATTTACCCAGCACAGAGTCAGAGAATAAACCGGGGGAGGATACTGCCCCCCTAGAGCAGCCCAAAGCCCAGATTCCTGGGCACTGCGCCCTTGGAGGCGGCTGCTGGTTTGGAGCAGGTAGTCCAGAGGCAGCCTCCTGGGGCCCACGGGTTCCGAGCTGTCACCATTCGGTCGGCACCAGCCCAGAGATGTAGGGACCGGGACTGCAGGAGGACAGGTAGGTTCCTGATGACTCCAGGGTGTGAGGGTTTCAAACCACACAGCACCAGAGGAAACCACGATGGACGTGTGCTGCGGTTTCGCCTCCCTGCGACCTCCAGGTTGTGCCACTGCCTCTCTCCTGCTCGTGGTTCTGGCATGTGCCTTCGTCCTCCACATCACATCGAAGTGTCCAGGGACGCGATGACCCCCTGCCCCCGCAGGCCATCGCCACTCCTCCTCGTGTGGATGTGGCTTCCCCTCCTAGCCCCAAGCAGCACAGCCGGCTGGGCCTGTCTCAGCCGCTCTCGCTGGCTGTGCTCTGGCCGAGACTTTGCTGTCATCTGGCACTGGCATTGCCACTGCCATTGCCCCAGACATCGCTCCTGGCCACACCTCTCCTGTGACCCCTGACTGCCAGCCACTACCCTGCCATCCGAGGGGCAGGTCTACACCCCACTGCTGCCATGGATGGGCTGCAGGATTCAGCAAATATAAAAATGGCCAAATACTCTGACTGAATTTAACAGAATAATTTTCTTTTTTAGCATGAACACTCCCAGATACTGCACGAGGCTTGCTTGCACTAAAATGACCTGCTGCTGTCTTGACAGCCAGCATGCCCAGTGTCCCCGAGTTTTCAGGCAGCCCTGGTCATGGGGCTCCATCTCCTCACTGCCACCGGCCCAGGTGTCACCCGCCCACAGTCTGCACCCTGGGAAGCCCTTCCCCACAGCTGTCCTTCCCAGTCTGGCCTCGCCAGCCCATGTTGGGGGACAGCCAGGGCCCTTGCTCACCAACAGTCACATCACCCTCTTAACCAACACACCTGAACACTTCCCGACACCAGCCCTGATGGCTCAAAGCCCCCTTTTCCTCTGTGGTCCAAAAAGGCTTCCAGAAAGTACTAAGAACCAGGGCTCTGCACACCTGTCCTGCTCTGTGGCACTCGTCTCCCGCTCCAGTGCTTGAGCTCTGTGGTTTCCCATCACTTCCTCTGCATAAATGGCGCCATCTCCACAGCTGTTTCTTGCTCACATGAACACTGACTCCAGGACCCTGCTACGCCACATTCAAAGGGCTCAAGTCTCTTCTATTAAATGGTGCAGTATTTGTGCGGAACCCACACTCCTCGCATAGACTTTAAATCATCTTGACTTGACTTAGAATACCCACACAATGCAAATGCTATGTGAATAACCCTTGTGTTGTTTAGGGAATAATGGCACAAAACAGTTTGCATGTGTTTGGTACAGATGTGTTTTAAAAGATATTTGTGACTACATGGTGGTGGTGGCAGGCTTCTCTGGCTGGCTGTGGACACTTGGCACCAGGTAATCTGCTGTGTGTGCGTGGGGAGGGGGCATCCTGCGCTCTCCAGAAGGCCCACACAGGCATGCACTGACCTGCGGGATCCACCTGTGGGACGGGACAGGCACAGTTACCTGAGCGGCTCAGCTTCTTCCACAACACTTTCTCCTCTGTCATTTGCCCAGCCCGCAGCCATCGCTCCCCCACCAATGCCTCTGCCAATGGCAGGTGCCAGTCCCCATGCTGCTTTCCAGGCTCTGTGGGATGGGAGTTGCTTTTCCTTCAACCCCCAACTGGGCAGAGTACAACACGGTGGGAATACCATGTACGCAGTCACCTGGGGTAGTAAGTCACCAACCTTCCCTTTCAGGGTGGAATCGGGCCCAGGATCATCCTTCCCTGAGTGTGGTCTGGGGGAGCACAGGGGAGCGAGACCCAGGTTGGCTGCACCTCCATGAGGAAGCCCCACGCCATGCTAGGCTCTGGCTTCACAGACTCAGCCAGCTCACCGGCTGCTGACCCAGGGTCCAGAGTGGGGCCCAGGCCTGGCACGGGGTGGGGAAAGGAGTGCTCTGGCAATGTGTGCAGGGGTCACAGGACAGAGCTATCATCTCAGCGGTTCTGGACCAAGGAAACTGCCTTCCTGTGAGCCCTGCAGGGGAGATGAAACGAGAGGGCTGGGCCCACGCCCACCAGGCTTGTCAGCACCTGGGCCCTGCCCCTACAGAGCTGCTTGGACCTTGTGATTTTAACAGTGATAGAACTGACGTCTTTCAGAATACTGAAACAAAGTCATCTGGGGAACAAAATCAGCACCCTGCCTACACACCATGCCAGCACGGCCCTCCTCCTGGGGGAGCCCCATCACCAGCCCAGGTAGGAGGGTGGGGCCTCGGTGTAGCTCACGGCTCTGGGGGTTGGGAGAGAGAGCACACGGTAAGCAGCGGTCGAAGGCCCCTCTGGGTAGCAAGCGGTCATCTCCAACATCTTTGTCTCTCTGCTGACCAGAGACTCAGTGTGGAGGTGGTGCAGCCAGGGCCCAGTAGGTGCGGAAGCCACAGGGGCTGCCTCAGCCAGGTCTCTCCTTCGCCCCCTTTCTTCTTTCTACTCATCTTCTCGGCAGCAGTGTCTCCTCCTCCAGAAGGTCACTCCAGTGCCGTGTGAGGTACAAGGTTCCTGGCAGGGCTCTCCATACTCCCAAGGGGTACCCTCCCTGTAGACTTGTGGCCTGCCATCCACCAGGCACCGTCTCTGCAACGGGCAGACATCAGCTGAAACACGAGGAGCCATGCCGTTGGAAAGTGAACCCGACGCAGTCCACTGGGAGCTCAGCATGTCTGGGGTGCTGCCTGTCTCCCTGACCTGCTGGCTGCACCCTAAGGCAGCTGAGCCCAAAGGACGGAGGCAGCAGAAGCCTAGACCCAGATAGTCCTGATGAAGCCTCAGGCAGCATAGTTCTGGGTTGGAGGGAGGGGACGCTGGGCAAGTCCTCGGGCTCTGCGTGCCAGCCCAGCATCTGCACTGCAATGCACACCACATGTGGTACCCACATCGCATGCTCTGCCAGACGCCAATTTCAAGTGATCAGAAGCTATGACATTGGTTCATGGGGGAGGGTATCTGGAGAGGTCTTTCTAATGTGCATTTGTCTTCACGGAAGGTTCCACGGAAAAAGTCTAGTGGTGCTGTTCACCACCCATCCCCTGCGGACAGAAATGCTTCTCCACAGCCCTGGCACGGACTGATAGCACGCACACTGCCTGGCATGTGCCCATGGAAGGAAGACAAAAATCCAGGACTCACTCCCTGCAGCTAAGCACACAGTGACGGTAAACAAACACACTGAGTTGATTAACAAGTAAGACTCCTTCGGGTCTGGGTTCCAGAACTAGAACCATGTCTGGTCTTGAAGCAGTGTCATGCATACTATGCTTCCTGTGAAGAACCAGTCCGTGCCGGTTACATTTGTATTTATGCAAAGTCATAAATCTCAATAAATATTGTAACCACTCAAGTACTGCATGGGCCTGCAGCATGAGAGCCAAGGAAGGTGCTGCTGGTTCCCAGGACTGATGACTAGGATGTGTCCCTGGTAGCTTCGTGCCCCAAGTGAAGCTTGCAAGGAACAGGCGCTCACCATGCAGCCATCAAAGAATAACCATGGTTTGTCTAGGAATGTCCTTTTCTGACTGCTGGAAATTTTTGGTGGCTACACGTGAAATTTTAAAATGCATGTGGTCATACATCAGTCTGCTGCAAATAGCACAGCTCATGGGATACTCAGGGAAAATGATGATGCGTACAGTGGGATTTTAATAACTGCAAGCAGAAAAGGAGCAGGTTGACTGAGGAAGATAGCTTGATTATAAAACTGTCAGATAAATCTAAAGGATGGACCAGTATGCTTTAGAAAATGCTTCCACATTGCCATTCTGGGTAGTGAATGCCTCATCACCAAGGAGATCTGGCTGCCGCTGCAGCTGAGGAAGAAAACAGTGTGTGCTCATCACTCTGCTCACTGCAGCTGGGCTCCAAGGACGTGAATTTACTGATAACCTCGTAAAGTTGTGTTTGTTCTTCCAGCATATAACATTAGCCAGACTTCTCAGAATAGTGCTCCGATGACAGGACCCTGGGCTGTTAGCAGAACATGGGCTGGTTTCTTGGTAACAGGGAAGTCTTTCTACATGACCATGACGTTGGATTTTATTTACACAAGCTGCAGAGGGTGCAGCCTCTGGACAGCAGTAAAGAGCACTTATTTATTTGCTTATTTATGCAAAAGAAAAAATTCCAACGCCCAGCTCTCTGTCATGCGAACGGAGAAATGTTTGTTTCTTAGGAAACTAAAACAGTGAATTCCATGGCAAGCTGATTGGATTCTAACACAGCAGAAGAGAATACTATGGGATTTTGCTTTGCACACGACTTTAGTCAAAACGATTAAGTGACAAGATACATTTTCAGACTGTATTACTTGAAGCAGATTCGCATTTTTCTGCAGATCTGCCACTCCTCCTTGAGGTTCACAGAGGTCCAGGAGCGCACCGCTCCTAGAAAGTCCAGGACTCCTTCTCATGGTGCCTGCGCAGCCTCCAGGGACAGGCCCCATTGCCATAAGCTACTTCCCTGCTGCAGAAACTGCAGGTGGGTAGCCCTTCTGCAGTACTGGCACTGGTGGGGCTGTGCGACAGGTGCCTCCGGCCAACACAGCTGTCCCCACTGCTCTGGGGACAGATCACAAGAACTGGGAATAACTGTAGGGCCTTCCTGGGGCTTTGGATTCCCCAATTCCGGTAATCTAAACCTGGTGGCACACGCCTGTGATCCCAGCACTCCAGAGGCTGAGGCAGGTAGGTTTCGTTGAGTTTGAGGCCAGCCTGAACGCCATAGTGAGACCCAGCCTCAAACAAAAGTAATCCACTTAGTTTTCAGTAAGATGTAGCTGCATGCATGAAATAACTCTCAGAAACGGCCTTACATTTTGTGAGTACACGACAGGACAAAGGGACATGAATGGCTTCCTCCCCTCTCTCTGAAAGCAGAAGGCCCAGCAAGTCCTGCCACCTCCAAGGGTTCCGGCCCTCTCTGCGTTTCTATTAGCCACTAGTACCCAGGTAGCCAGCAAACGGGCCTTGGCTAAGTCCTTCCAAAGGAAGACGTAGGCCTCCCTTCTGCGAAGGACTCAGCTTAGCAAGGAACCAACTGCTGTGTGGCGCTGAGGTTGCCAGTCCCGGCTAATTACTATTCAGATAAACGGGCCTTGGTTCTGACTCCGGAGCACCGAATCTGCAAGGCACTGCTTCTGGATTCTGCTAACCACGACAGCCAGCGCTCACCCCAGCTCAAACCTGAATACTGGGGTGCCGGATGGGGAGCCAGCGTCCTGTGCCCCCCTGCAAGCAAGGTCCCGGCGGCCCGGTGCCTCGCCAGCGCCTGGCTCTCCCCAGGGCGGCCCCGCCTCCACCTCGGCCGGGGCTCCCGCCCGCCCGGGCCCCCGCGCGGTCCCCCGGGGCGCCGGCCCTGGTCTACTCACCCAGCAGCAGCCAGAGGCCGCGCCGCGGGAGGCTGCGCAGCGCCCGGGCCATGGTCTCAGCAGCCGAACCCGAGTGTGCCGCGCCCGCACCCCGCCAAGGACTGCGCCGCCGGGGACGCGCGGGGGCGGGCGGGAGGCGGCGGCGGCCCGGCCCACTGCGGCCCGGCTCCTGAGCGACTGGCTGGCCAGCACCTGCGGTGAGGGGCGTCCCCGGCCCTTCAGGCGCGGAGGGGGCCTCCCGAGATGCTCCCAGCAGAGGAAACGTTTTTAACCAGGGCGCCGGGTCTGGGGGCCGGCCTGGGGGCCGCGGAGCAGGAGGCCGGCAGCAGCTGAACCCTCGCACGAGGAGTGGCGTGGGTCCAGGGGAGAGTGGCTGGCAGGCAGGCACAGGTCCTGGTGCTGGAGGGGTAGGGTCTTTGGAGGGACTGAGGGTGGCCGTGCTGGACTCGCTGCCAAGGACGAGTGGGTGCCCAGGCCGAGGAGGCAGGCAGGAGCCCGCCGGGGCCTTTGAGAGTTCTGACCTGACCTTCGGGACAGGGAGCTGTCAGTAGAGAGATGACACGCTTGCGTTCAGCATGGCCACTCTGTCCATGAGGGCATATGAGTGTGCAACGTGAGGAGACAGGGCTCCCCCGGTGACAGGTGCTTCAGTGCCTGGGGCAGGAGCAGGCTGCCGGAGGGCCTCACCTGGAGACAGAATGGCTTCTGAGGCAGCAGGGTCTCACCCAGGGGAGCACTTAGCAACTGTTTATGTCCAGCCTAAGGGGGGCAGCACAGCCCTTGGTGGGACAGGAATGACCGCCCTGTGGTGGACTCATCTGTCTCACTGCTGGACACAGGCGTCCTCACCGCAGACAGCCAGGGCCAACAGCCTGTGGCTAAGATGCTGCTGCCACCTGCTGGCCGGGAGCAGAGGAGGAGGCCACTTAGGCTGTCACCCTGTGGGCTCTGAACCTGGGCTGGAAAGGCACTCTGGTGGCCTGCCTGCGACCTGGGCCCAGGTGTCCTAGAGAGAGGGCTCTGATGGAGGGGGAGCGAGGACATCCCCTATTCTCCTGCTTGGTTAAACCCTAGAAAGACCCTGCCCCAGGGCCTGGCCCCCCGCTGTGTTCATCTGAGAGACATCGAGTCCCTGCTCTGCAGGGCAGAGCTAGGCAGATGGCCAGGCTCTGTCTTTCACTTGGTCAATCTAGTGGGGCCTCAGGAATGCCCAGTGACAGCTGGCGCACCTTGCTGCAGGAACACAGAGCAGGGACATGTGTTTCAGCTACGGACCAGGTGCAGGCCTGGGACTGGAGACTGTGTCCCAGAACAGCACAGCCAGGAGGGGCTGGGCGGTCCCTGCCACTTCTCCTCTCCATCTTCTCATACACACGCGTGTTCCTGGCAGGACTAAGTCTATGTCCTAAGACTGCTGCTGTGGGTACACACCATGCCAGTCTCTCCCACTCATTTCCACACCTGCACCCGGGTAAGACTGCCCCGCCGGTGCTAGGAGCTCCCCCTTTTCTAAAGAGGTCAAGAGACAACCCGCAGAAACATCACGAGAACTGACAATTTTAGCCAGCAAGGTGTTGTCTGATTTATCCACATTTCCCATTGGTAACAGGCAACACTAACCTACTGCTCTTTAGGGAATGTCAGATGGATATCTTTTTAAAGAGTGGCAGAGCTGAGAAGCTAAATGCTTGACTGCACACATGGCAGGATGAAGGACACTCTCAAAAGCCTGGTCAACACTACTAAAGATCACAATGGATGCTTTCAGTCACCACAAAGAAACTAGATTTATTTTCCCGCCTTAAACTATAAATTTGGACAAAACGTATGAAACAACAGTTGTCACAGCAAACCACAGGCAATGTGGAGCAGAGAGCAGGAAGACAAGGAAGCAAGCCTTGGCCTGCTCCCTCCCGGAGGTCCCACCCCATACAGGGAGAGGAAGCCAGTGCCCAGGGGAAGCAGGCAGCTCAGGCCGGCAGTAGGGAGGAGGGCTGCACGGAGAAGGCACGGGGGTGGCCCGGGGTCCCCTGGAGTCTCTGCACATGCTCATGAGAACACTGCTGTGCCCGAGGTGGGAAAAAGAACTCACACTGGGACTGGAATAGTTGCAATTCCCACCAACCACGGAGGAAACAACCTTGAAACACACAGAACACCAGATACTAATTGGAAGAGTATTGCTTCAATACGTAGGAAAAATGATAAAGGCTACGCTGTAGCGACCTCACAACACTTGAAGCAAGAACAAGATCATCCAGACGCAGGAGCACATACCTATAATCCCAGCACTCTGGAAGGCTGAGGGAGGATGACTGCAAGTTCGAGCACAGCCCGGGCAACATACCAACTTAGAGAGACCCCGTCTAAATAAATAAATCAATAAACAAACCCGTTTATGCCAAAGATTGAAGTTTTTAAAATTTTTGCCTAAAATTCATATATGTTACCTAGAAAAACTCAAGGAACAAGAACTTGAAGAGAACACATTTCATTATGTTCCACTGTTACGGGTGTTCCAAAAATGTATCACTAGGCATCGAAGGGTTAAAAAGGGCTGGGAAATAGCTCGGTATGAAGGCCCTGTGGTCAATCCCTACTATCTCCTTCCCGCAAATCAATGATTCCCAGGTAATGACTATATCCTGGAATAGGCTGAAAAAAAAAAAGAGAAAAGAACAAATCATCCAAGCATCACGAGGCTACTTGTGTTCACTTTTTGTTGCTATGACAAAATACCCAAGAAAATCAGCTCAGGAGGCTGAGGCAAGAGGACTGAACACAGCAAGACTCTATCCCAAAATAAAAAGGTCTGGGGATGTAGCTCAGCACTGCCCAGGTTCAATCCCCAGCACCACAAAAAAAAAAAAAAAAAAAAAAAAAAAAAAAAAAAAAAAAAAAAAAAAAAAAAAAAAAAAAAAAAAAAAAAAAAGCAAAAAAGAAAAGAAAGCAAGACTCTTAGGAGATACCTGTAACCTCACAGAAAGCTCTCAATCACAAAGGCAAGACGGCACAGTGAGAAACCTGGCAGATAGGTGTACTGAGGACACATGGCTTCTGAGTACTCGTAGCAAGAAATGGGAGAAAGCATCAGATGAGCCCGAATTAGGAACTCTACAGAACAACCAGCCAATGTTGATCAAGTGTTAAGGTCCTGAAACTCAAGAAAATACTCCGGAACATACATGCCTGAGGGGGTGGAGAAAACAATCACCAAATGCAGCGTGGTGTGGGACACGGAACTGGATTCCAGAACAGAGAAAGACCACCAGGGGAAGACGGGAAACCGAAGAGAAGCTGTGGTTACGAGTGCAGCCTGCTGCCGGGTTCCTGGTGGTCTGATATTTCATGTGGTTATGTAAGGTGACACTAGGAAGCAGTGTGGGGTGCACATACAGTCTCCAGTCTCTTTGCAGCTTCTTTAAAGCCCCAGATGATCACCAGATACAAAATGTTGTACACCTGACATTTAACAACGTCTGTGTGCCATTTCACTGTCTCCTCAAAGCTAGTGGCCTCATTGTGCCCATCTATGTTTGTGAATGCTACACAACGGAAGTCTGTGTAAAGTCTCCCCAAGGCTTCCCACTCCTAGCATCCCCCCGGAGACTTGCTGCACACTCTCTGGCATTCCTTCACTCTGCGGATGCCCACAGAGCCCGCGTGTGAGCTAAGGCTGCCTCATCAGCCCTTCCCAGGATCTTAGTGTTCTTATAAGGAAGGGGAACTTGCTCCCCTGGGACTGGCAATTCTGAGAACTGCACGATTATACAGACACAGCTAGAACTGCTGGTGGCCTCTGGCCTTACGGTGGGGACTGATGCTATGCCTGAATTCACGACTGGAGTTTTCAATTGTGTGCGCTCGTTTTCACTTTTTTGTGCTTTGATACTTTGAGTTATATTTTTACCATTTGTAGTGAAGTATTCCCTGCCTTACACACTGGCCTATACCCTACCTTATTCTTAGGAGTATTGAGGCAAGTTATAATTGCAGAAGAGAAACAAAAATAATGAAGTAAAACAAGACTATTACAATAAATGAAAGAGGAAGTGACTGCCCCGAAAGATGTATTACACGCCAGATAAGAGGACTGGTCAGGCGGTAATTCCTGACCAAACGCTCTGGTGTGACAAATACTGTGGCAGATGCTTTACTTTGTCTGTGAGGGCAGATACTTCTCATCTTTGCTTTACAGATCAGGGTACCGAAGCACAAGGAAACTGCCTCTTGCCCACAACTATTGCTGCTCACAAAGTTGAAAGAGGAATCTGAAACCAGAAAATACTTCAGAGCCTGCATTCTTAAGTGGTATACTACTAATGATGAGCTACAAGTTTGGCTCGCAGCTCTCTGGAAGTAGAAGAATCAAGTGTAACAGTTACTATTCATGATATAAATAACAACCACTCTGCTCTATCAACTCTGTCATGTTGTTTTCAGGGCGTAAGTTCCATGTCTGTATGAGTAGCTGGGGATTTATATAACACGCACCTCCCTCCCCCAAATTCAGGGAAAGATACACAGAACCTGTGAACCATCTAATATTATTCCTGACAGCTAGCTCCCTAGAGACAACAATGTTCCTGCATTAGCTTTCCCTTGCTGATGTAACGCACCAATGCAAACTTGGAAGCTGAGGCAAAACAAATTTTATTCATAGACTCCCTGAGGTCAGAAGTCAGATGCAGGTCTCTGGGCTAAAGTCAAGGTGTCCACAGGCGCATCCCTTCTGGCGGCTCCCAGGGACGTCTGCTTCCTTGACTTTTCCAGCTGCTGGAGGCCGACCACATTCCCTGGCTCCTGGCCGGCAAGAGAGGATCGCGTTTGTGCAAGGGCATTTCTTTGAGTTTTTCTTCTGCTTGTTCTAAGGGCTGGTGTTTATTTATTTATTTATTTTTTGTGCTGGGGATTGAACTCAGGGCCTTGCGCTTGCTAGGCCAGCACTCTAACCACTGAGCTAAATCCCCAGCCCGGGGCTGGTGTTTACAGCGAGCCCACCTAGGCAGCCCAGGAAAACCTCTCCATCTCAAGGTAACTGGTTCTCGACCCTCCTTGCATCTGCAGTCTTATTTTCCTTTGCCACGAAAGACACACTCACAGGTTCAGGGGATGACAGGGTAGCTCGGAGGGCCATTCTTCTGCCCACATTTAACTACAAGCTAGGTACAAATATATTAGATAATGAGTAACAATGGCCAACAGTGAAGATTCAGTATTTAAAGCCAATATACAAGAATGCTGGCTGAAAACTATTTCTCAGAAACTACCTGTTATATTGAGTGTCTCAATCACACATATGTTCTCTGCCCACAATTAAGACTAACACCAGGCAGAGCCAACCTGGAATTGTCTCACTTTTCTTGATGACAGCCTTAGGGTCAGCAGAACACTCCAGATTTCTGGTTATCTGCAAATGCAATTATCAATGTATTCTAGGTGACACAGCTTAGTGCTCTTTGGTATTCTGATACTATGGTATGAAGAAAAGTGATTTTGAGCAGCAAGGTACGTATACTAAAATTATTTGAAATTTTGCTCATGAAGATATTTGTTCAATTTGACCAGTCTTTTAAAATTCTACAAGAATTTTATATAATTATATAATATCACATTAAGAGCATAAGATAAATATTGCTTTTTCGATTGAAGTTCTAAAAAATTAATACAAAATAAATCGAGTTTCTTAATTTAACTTGAGAGGTGTAGTGATAGCTCTCCATTTACTAGCACAGCTGGAAGCCTTTTAATTTACAGAGGTTGCCAAATCCTTTAGTTCTTGGAGGGAACTTTATTATTTTGAAAACCTGAAATTTGTAATTTCAAATTATCTTTTCTATATTTTCCAACAATCAAATGCAGTAATTTTAACTCTATGTTTTCTATTTGTTTCTTTTTATTGTATGTTTATGATACATACAGTGGTACCTTGGCTTACGAACTTGTTTTATGGCTTGGGGAAAGACACTGCATTTGTGTTTGTGTGCGGAAGACAGCTGTAGTCCTGTTTGTCACCCGATGTAGAGTTTTCTAACAGAAACAGAATTTTGCCAAATGCTTTGGTATTTGGCAACCAGACTGTTTGCAAACAGAAGCATTTGTGAACTGAAGTATCACTGTAATTACATTCATCTTAGGGTATATATATATATATATATATATATATATATATGGAATATATACACACACACACACACGTATATATGTATATACATATATATATACACAAACACACACACACACACATATATATATATATATATTTTGCATCTGAAACTGCTTTTACTCCCCACCAAGTCTCCCATATTTGGATTCCTTTCCCATCACCACAGTCTACCGCCCTGTTTCCTATCATCTTTTGCTTTCTAGTTATACTTTGAGTTTCTCATATAAGAGAAACCATACAGTATTTAACCTTTTGTGTCTAACTTATTTCACTAAGCATTACGGTATCTGTTTTTCTACAAATGACTCAAATTTACCCTTTATGGCTGAGTAGTACTCCACTGCGAATATATACATTTTCTTTATCCATTCGTCTGTTGGTGGGCCTATAGGGTGCTTCCAAGATTTCACTATTATGAGTTGAACTACCACCTCATTGCTTTAAGAAACAAATGACTAGAAGTACATTTCTTTTTCTTCCTACTATGTTAAAAATGTCTGTTCCACACCATAACATTACCCAGTATTAATTCTGAATGTAGCCTTTTAACATGAACCATATACTTTAACACTGGGAGAAAAGTCTCATAATTTCAGTATTCTACTTATCTGATAACTAATTTCTACTAATTTAATTATTACCAATTTTTATTTGATGGGGTCCTTTAAAGTAGCTTTTTTTTTAACATTCTGGAATCTAGTTCTCGCTAGACATTTGGAGTGGATCTGGTAATAACTGAAGATAAAGTAATTCATGAAATAAAACTTTATTTCCCATAAAAGAGGAAAGAACTGAAATCCATTAGTTTGATAGATGGCGCTGTCATCCATATGAATTCCACATGAACAGCAGCAGGTCTGGAGCTGCCACTGTTGGCTGTGAGGTGGAAGCGCACAGTTTCCCTGCTGGGACACAGTCCAGAACCTGTGATGACAGCAGCAAGCAGATCCCCAAATCAGGGGCGCACAGCCCAGCCCAAGTGCAGAGAATCAGCCTCCTGTGAAGCACACAAAGCTTTCAGGGGAAGAAGGAGGGGGTGGGGGTCAGGACTCAGCCCAGACGACACTGTCCCTAGTGGTGAAGCTCCAGGTCCCCTGGTAACACAGCCCAGAATCTATGAGATTCTGGAGAATGTACCAGAGTCCAGACCACGGGACTGGAGCCCATGTGCAGAACACAGCTGCCTGGTGGAAGGCACAACACTTTCAGGGGAAGAAGGAGGGGGAGCGACACAGCTGGGTACTCAACCCAGGTGCCACTGTCAGTGCAGGAAGGGATATGTGATCCTGCCCTCTAGCTCTGGGCACTGGGGCATACAAGAGCTAAAGATAAATTCAGAGGTCAGGGCAAGTGGAAACCTGCAAGGACCGGGGTGGAGAGAAACAGCCTGTTCTGTATAAACCGCTT
>PVJO010015537.1:0-44680 GCA_004026905.1 Hystrix cristata
CCTCTCTTTCCCCTGTTGCCTTTCTGCTTTTCCCCTTCTTTCTTTCTAGTACTCCTCTCCTCTGCACACCATCCTCCTTTTATATAATATCTATTACACCTCTTTGTCCTTATTTACAATTATGGTTTCTCATATAAGAGAAACAATTCGATGTGTACTCATGAGTGTCTGATTTATTTCACTTAAAAGTATGTTCTCAAGGAACATCCATTTATATACGAATGACTCTAGTTTATCCTTTTTTATGACAGTGTAGTACTCCATTGTGTAGAGAAACCACATTTTCTTTGGCCATTCGTTTGTTGTTGGGCATTTAGGTAGTTTCCAAGACTTAGCTATTACAAATTGTGTTGCTATGAACATGGTGGTGCATACATCCTTGTGGTATGATGATTTTAATTCTTCTGGGAAGATCCCTAGTAGGGGAATAGCTGGGTCAAATGGAACCTCCAGTTGTGTTTTTTTTAATACTGTCCTCCCCTCTGCTCTCCCAGAAAACCAACTTAGTTTGGGATGGATTGTTTAAGTTCCATCTATCTGCTTGCTTCAAAGATTTCTGATTTCTTTGCCCTCTGTTTAGTGAGTTGATGTCTTTAAAATCCTTTGGCTCAGACTGTGAGTTATCCGTGAATTAGGTGAACCACAATAAAACTTATTTTATGATTTGACAAGTCACTTGATTTCTGAAAGAATTATGTCAATTCCAGATATCAGTGAATATAAAACTCAGATTATAAGGAGTACCACTTTTTAATTCTTGATTTGGAAATAAATTTCAGATGGTCCTTGCAAACAGAGTTATCTTAGCTGATTTAATTAGAGGATAATATGTCATCATTGGCAACATTTAAGTTGACTGATGCACTTTTTAACATAAAACTCACATTTTTAATTGCATTGTATTTTAATAGCTTGTGAATAGAAATGTAGGCCACTATCAAGATTGATGAAAAATGTACAGCATTGAATCCATAAAATAATCTGGTATAAAAATTATATTAGCATTTATGTAAGAAAGTAACTAGTGTTTTTTAAAATTATAGATTAAATTCATAAGCACTTGTAAAACCAAATTATTAAGTACTTTAGGCTAAAATGAACCTACCTTTAGTCACTTGATTTGTGTAAATACATGAGTTTGAAATTAAAAACTGTAGTAATTGTTGTAAAATGATTTTTAACTACTTAATCTTTACTTACATCATATCCAAACTTACAAAACTAACATTATGAGACTACTTATTCCCTCCCAAATTCACATCTCTCAAAAGACTTCTAGCAGGGCCAGTGAGGTAAGTTAGTGTTCTTGCCAGTATAAACAACGATTTAGTATTTTCAAAAACATGGTTGTTAGGTCCTTTTGCACACTAGTTTCTGCTCTGTTAGATTTTTTTTAGCTGTACATAACTCAACTTAAATAGTTTCACAGATTTTTCCAGTGTTATTCAGTTTATAGTTATTTGCATGACAGTGATGTTTGATGGTGTTATTGAGTCCCTGGACTAACATATTTATAAATAAAAGAGTTTTATACTGATAACTTTGGATAAAGATTTCTAAATGCTAATAGTTCTGAATGAAAATGTCTAAGGGTTTTTAATGACTTCAGAATGAAAAATATTTTTGGATTAATGCCAAGAGTAATAAAGCAAAACAAAAATTTGATTCTATATTTATGCATGATCTAGGTTAGTGATTATTTTAATAAGTTATACTGTCCTTAGGCATCTTTTTCACTCATGCATTAACTGTGTCCACAGTAAAGTACCTACTATGTGCAAGTCACTCTGTTACATGCTTGGTCCCGAGTCCCAGACAGTTTCAATCACAGCGGGGAAGCAGAAATTCAGGATCCCACTCAATATATGTGATTACAGCCAAGAGAAGTCCACAGCACTAACAGCACCTGGCAGGGGAAGCATTTTCTAGGAGCATTTGGTGTAATCAGAGTGTTAGAAACGCTTCCTTGAGGAAAAGTGATGGAATCTGAGCCTCGAGAAGCCATTGGTAAGAAAAGGGGACAGTGGAAAGTGAATGCATATCCTGTGTGATGGGAATACAGAAAACAAGCAAAGAGTTCTAGACAGTGGGGTATGAACAGCCAGGTGGGCGGGGAGAGGCTATGAGAAAGAAAGCCTGCAGAGGTAGACCCTAAGAGCTAGACAGTGACCTGCATCCACGGTCCAAAGTTCGTCCCTGCATGTCTGCCCTGTCTTGACTAGTTCACAGCAAGCCTGGACCTTTAACTCAAAAGCTCAACAGTGAACAACTTAAGCTTCTGTGCATCCATTTGTTTTAAATGGAGCACAAAGAAGACAGTGTTTAATCGTTTAGAGCCCGCCTGCCCATGTGTCCAGCAGAACTGTCCTACTAGTCACGTGTATGGATACATCGTGGAACTCTGCTGCTGCCTCATGCTGTTCTTCCCCAAACTTTCCACCACATTGCTAAGTGGCATAATCTAGACACGTCGTGCCCTTTTGCTGCTTGCCAACTCCCTTAGGAGTTCCCCTGAGGACCTGCCTCTGTTAGGTCTGGAAGGACTCATGCCTGGAGGGACTTTACTCACCTGCCACCTGTCTAAGTGATTCCCAAAGTAGGCTGGCTGTGTGCTGCTGCCACCTGGAGGTCGTGTCTTTTTCTTGATTGTCCTTGAACCCACCACAGTAACTTTGGACTTGGCCTGAGAGTATCGGAGAGTTGTTGGAGAAGTGTTCTGTTTAGGACTGGAATGGCTTTGAAATGTTACTCTGGTTGCTCTGGAGAGAAAGTACTGGAGAGGAATAAAGCATACAGGGAGAGGAGGCGATGTTAGCCTTAACTAGAGCAATGACTGGGAATGGAAAGAAGTCTCAAGCAATGTGGAGTAGGTATAGTGTGTAACACCAAAATGCCATTAGTCAGTTAAATTATTTAGCAATGAATAGGAGCTGGGGTGTGTGCTTGTGTGTGTATGTGTGTGTGTGTGTGTGTGTGAGAGAGAGAGAGAGAGAGAGAGAGAGAGAGAGAGAGAGAGAGAGAGAGAGGAGAAGATGAGATAAAGAGAAAAGTAAGTGTCCCAGAAACACTAATTTAATTACCAAGGTAATATAAATACTTTGGCATAGTTTATGTGTGCTTTTTAGTGGAGATAAAACGCACTATCATTAAGCCAGCTGAGGATTGTTAAGAATATCTGTAGCTGAGAGAAAATGATTCTCAAACAGGATCAGATGAATTATTAACTCTTAGAAAGTGTAGAATTATCAAACACATGTAATCACCTGTGCCCACTAGGAAATTTAAGTCATAATTATGTGTGCTCTCGCAGTGTAAAAATTTTTTTGATCCAGATAGATAGTTAATTATGTTATGTCGATGGCTTCAGTACCAACTATCATTACTAATTATCATGACAGGAATCAAGGAATGCAGCAGTTTCTTTGACCTTGCTGACGGGAGGCAGTAAAATTTAATCAGGACCTTGAAGGAGGCCTAGCATTTGGCAAAGGACCATGAAAGAAGGTGGCATTCAGGGTGGAGTTCATATAGGAAAGCAAAAACAGGCGTGCAGGGGACAGTGCAAGAGGGCATTTATTAAGAACGTCTGAAAAATAATATTGAGCAGCTAGGGTGGGGTTGGTATTTTGGAAATCCTAGGCTTCATATGGTGGAATTAGGTCATTACCCCGAGTTCTTGGCAGTCAAGTCCCTGATGAAAGTATTGTTTTAGATTGGCCCAGCACTATAAACAGGATGGATTAGAGAGGAGATCTTTAGAGGTCCAGTGGGAGGGAAGGAGAATGGCTGGGAGGCTCCTTCAGATACTTAACTGGGAAAGTCTGAGGGCCCAAAGGAGCAAGAGTTAGAAGAAGGCGGGTCAAATAAGGTCACCAGAGGGGAAAATGCAAAGTTAACAAGAAAGACTTAATTGTAAATTTCAGTTAATTTTCAAAACTTAAAAAGTTGACTATATTATGTAGAAGTTCCAATACAAGTGTTTAAAGAATGTGAGCTGTTGAAACTCTTGTCTGAAATAGTCCATCAGGTAAAATACTTAAGGTGGCAGGTCACAGAAAATCCTGATGCTGTTGGCTTGCGCAGCCATTATTTCACAGAGCAAGAGTCCCAATGTGGGGTTGTTCTAAAAGTAAGAAACCAGTAAGTTTAATATCCTTAGGGTGCCCTGCTCTGTTGGTTTTTCTGCTCATCGATCCTTGCTCTACTCTATCACCTAGGTAGGGATGCAAGGTGGTCACCAGAGTACCTGGCGTCAACACCAAAGCTTCAGAAGGGGTATGGGACCATTTCCTCCGGTGTGCATCTCTTCACGTGTGAGATCACTGTCAGAAGTCTCTCAGAAGAAGCACCTGGGCTTCTCATTCCAGAATTGCTTCCTTTGCACATGCTTGGAAGGGAAGCAAAGGGGGCCAGAGTCGTTGAGCTGGGCTAGTTATAGTGACATCGTCCCACAGGAACTAGTGCCCACTGAATGCTTTCTTAAACATCATAATCTTAACAAGAATCTCAGGGAATCGGGTTGTAATGGAGAAATTTGAGAGGAACTGCCCAGAGGGTCTGAATTACTTAGATACTGGCATTGTCTCTTTAGTCCGGTATTTCTCAACCATGGCTGATGGTGGACTGATAAATGTTTAACAGTTGGCCTTAGTGGGAGATGAGGGGTTCCTGATTTGTAACATTTGCCAATTTCTGTTGTATAAACATTCCCACCATGACCAGTTTCAGGCTGCCGGCAATTAATAACCAGTTCACAAAATTTCTAAAAATTTAACAGCTCTTGTGAGTTAGAAAAAGCTAACACTGTTCCAGGCAGTAAATTTACAGTTGTGTGGGGCATGTAAAAAAATACTTGCGCTCCATATTCAGATAGCCTTACTTGACTGATTTAGGAAGGGGCAATGAACCCTTCCTTCCCTCCCTCCTCTTTCCTTCCTTTTTCTTCCATCTTTTCCGCCTTTCTTTCTTTTATGATTTTCTAAAGTAATTGTGATGTTTCCATAATTGAGAACCAGTGATCTGCAGCACTGAGTGGTTCATAAACTTTATGCATGGAGGTCACTGAACGGCTGGCTAAACACAAACCACTGAGCCCCACCTCCCAGAATCTGTGATTCAGTAGATCTAGACAGGGCCATGAAGTTGCATTTCTAGAAAGTTCCCTGATGATGCTAATGCTGTTTGTCTGGGGACTGGTGCTAGGCCAGTCTCTAGTGACCACACCCTGAGTTTCATTCAGAGTGGTTTCAGATACAATATTCCTGTGAGGGTAGACAGTGAAATCTTGGGCAATTTGTGTGTGTGTGTGTGTGTGTGTGTGTGTGTGTGTGTGTGTGTATGATTTCCACTTTGATCTTGGGTAGGAATCTCCACCCAGACTGCATGTTACTAGGCCGTATCATAGCACTGATCTCTGAGCTTTCTTTCAATGTTTTACCTTGGCCACTAGGGAGACAAGGAAAAGATCGTACTATCTGTGCCTGGAACCAAAGGGGCCCAGTTCAGGTGCAGGGGCCCATCTTCATGAGTAGAAGGGAACCTCCCTGTTACTTTAAAGAGGAAATGAGCAACAGTATTTAAAGTTTCTTCCTTTGCTAATTTTGCTTGCTTTCTGTGGGTGCAGAGGACCTTTATGCTTGTCCTTTTTAGAAGTATTCTGATCCAGAGGAATTCCATCCCTCCACATCCTCTGTAAGTGATTTTCTCTAAAGTAGTTTCCCAGAGTAGCTGTTTTCCCCTGACCTCTAGTTTCTGGTGAAAGGAGACTCTTTTCTTTGCAAGGAAAGTACTCTGAGGTCTTTTAAAAAAAGATGAACAATTTCTCACGTATCATTTTCTTAATGTGTTGTAACACCTCAAAACTCAGTAGCCTTTGTGAAAAGAACTTGAAAAAGGCTAGTCTGCACACTATGTGTTTAAATGATAGCCTGTGATTTTTTTTCCTAAAAATATTTTCCTGTTTGCTTTTCTTACTCACTTCAATCCCAATGATTGAGAGTTTTTAGTACTTAACTTGTAAACATTTAATACTTCTGATACACACAGACATGCACACATACTCACATATAATGATTATATATGTATCAACAATAGCTTTATCCCAAGTGCTTTATTGTATAAGAAGCAACTGGTGGAAGGGTAACTTATAAAACAAACCATCATTGTGTCTTTGCAGTTACGTATATAAGATTCCTAATGCTTTAAAGAGATCTCCATACTAATGAACTGATTTAGAAGCCAGTATTCTTTAGTACCTTTTTTGGGTAAGTTGTACTAAAAATCATCCAGAAATAATAAAAAAATTAACATTAATTTTCTCTTTTCTGCTTGCCTAACAAATTTTCTTAAAGGCATTTAGGAGTTTTATTTGGAAAATCGGAATTTGTAATTCTAAAATATTGACAGTCTGGAAATGCAAGATTCCTGGGAACTCCTATCTGCTGATCTATTTCAACTTTTCCTCCACCCATATATTTGCACTGAGCTTGGGAAATAGTTTACTGTTACTTTTACATTATCAAGTGCTAATGTGTGAAAGGCTTTTATTGCGCTTTTACTGCTCATGTGATTATGTGCTATCTTAGTATTCTTTCAGAGACTTGAGGATATTGGACATCAGGAGGTCAAGTACTATGTTAAAAGCTTAGGCCAATCTATTTATAAGACTGCAATAAAGAATATATTCATTTCACTTATATTACCACATGGTTTCTCTAAAAGGTCAGTTTCAGTGGAAAATAAAGTGCCTTGCAAAATGGCAAGTTTTATGTCATCAACAAACAAACCTGTTATGAATAATCGTTTTTCATTTACCACCTTCTCTTTTTTAAACAAAAATAGTCTGGAGATTTCTTAGAATTACTTAGAGATCTGAGATTCTAAGACTCTAAAATCTAAAACTCTATGATTTACTGTATTTCGTACAGTACATGAAATATATGAAAACCTATATCTTTCTGTCTCAGTCAAAAAATATGTACCATATTAGAGAAAATCATATTTAAATTCCAGTTAAGAGGAGGTTAGGTGCATTAGGTGTCCACAGGGGGGAAAAAAGAATTGTAAGTTTGTTCATCTTGGTTTTAGCAAAAAAATCAGCAAGTAAACCTTGAATCAATTGCTTAGCCTGGGTTATTGACGTAGAGATAAATAATATTATAGGACATTACATGCATAAACATAAACCGATTGCTGTGATTTGAGTGGCAATTTATTCTCACCCAGAACATACTCAGCAGATTATGCAAAAGCTTTCCGTTTAACAAAGGTTGGCTATATATACAAATATTGGTTAGAATGAGCTTAATCGCATGTGGTAACCAAGGTTGCATTTTGTTACTGGAATAACAATTTCCTATACAAAATTTAAAAACCTATCATACATTTTAAAGTGAATTTCAACCTTTCTAACCATTAGTTTATAAAGTACCAATCTTGACACAACCATTGTTATCCCTCAGAAATATTTTCAAAAGTATGACCTTATATCTGAAACAAAGTTTTAAAATGCTCTGTAGTTTCAAAGGCCTTGCCACTGTATTATGTAGGGGGAAAATGCACCTCTCAGAATTACTATAATCAAGAAGAACAGAAAGGTTAAATACAAATAAGCAAGAGCAGACTCTCTGCCCAAGTTTTCTGAAAGCCGTCTTCATTCAGGGTGACCATTCTGAGTTTAACCTGATTATGCATTACAGGGGACCAGCGTGCAGAACATGATCCTGAATGTTCTCCCAGTGCCTCACCACTGTTACCTTGGGGCACTGTTAGGGACTGGCCATCTGGGATGCCTGGAAGGTGCCCGGGATGCCCAGAAGGCGGCTCTGCTGCACAGCGCCGGGCTGTAGGTGTGTTACCTTCAGCTGCAGTCAGCCTGCTTACTGTGGAATTGATTTTCACGGCTCATGACAGAAGCTGTTTTCAGCCCATGAAAAGGAAGTGGCTGGGGCTGGTGCTCCTAACACAAACAGCAAATTGCTGCATGGCTTTCATAGCATTGGAGGTCTGTTACCTTAAGGTTCTAATGGCCTTTTAACAATGTTTCCAGCTGAGCAGCAGATGTAAAAGATCCTGAACATTGAAAGCCTGTTCTTTTTTCCCCCTTCTCTGAAAGAATCATTTTTTTTACAGACATTGTACTAACACTGTATCCTAGGCTCTATTCAGTGGCCTGTTAGATTTGAAAAACTGAAACAAATCTCAGATAAATAGAAAGTATGCCACCTTATTGGGCTGTCCGTCCTGTGTTCTGTATCACCGCCCACCAGGACCTGAGGTCAGCCAGGATGCATTTTCACCATTAATAGTGGCCCCGTACGGTAATATCACATCAGGGAACAAATAATTAATGGGATCCCATGAAGCTTCTAAAACTCCATACACTTTAACATGAATCCTCTTAATCCCCAGAATTACAGTGTATATCTGAAAAGAGCACGTTTAACTTTCAGACTTATCTGGTCTACCTCAGTTTCCTTTTCTGTTGTCTTGCATGCTCTGTCCTCTGTTGGTCACAGCTGTGAAGTCTTTCCCAAATGGCAGCTGTGGGCTTTGCAGAGGGAATTTGGAGGCTGAGCTGAAAACTCAAATGAGGTTGGTATTTCAGTCTTGTGGACGTTGGGGAAAACCGGAGTTAAGTATAACGGAAGAAACCTTGTCGAACTGGAAGATTATCCGTCTACTTTAAGGATTAAAGAAATAGTATGTCTTTTGATTTCACCTAGGTCTAAGCACTGCTTCATCTTTCCACTTTCTAGTGGTTACCTAGAAGAGGTAAGAGGCAAACAGCCCCACAGAAGCATCATCCTTCCTCTGGGGACTCGCCTGCCACTCGTGTCTGAGAGGAGCTTTGGGGAGTATGTGAGCTGCTGCGCTTTTGCGCATTTTTACATTTCCCTGAGGTTGGAAATGTAAGCACCGCAGCCCCGGGCAAAGAGGCATGAATTTCCTGCTCCTTTTACTCCTCTTCTTCTCCCCCCTCCTACCTCTCTCCTTTTCATCTGCAGAGTTACCGTCTGGGCTTTCTCAGGAGCTCCTACTTGGTGGGTAAAAAGGAAACCAGTTTTCATCTGATCTGTTTGGAAAGGGAATCTGATCAGTTGATCCTTTGGGGCTGACCTCAGTGGTGTAGCGTAGGGTGCTTGTTGTGATGTGGACCCGGCTCCTCTCCCTTGTCTTTTCTGAACCTATCTGTGTCTCACTTTTTCCTTCTGCGAATGGGGATAATGTAAGTCCCTCCTCTTGCCATTGTGATTATGTTAAATAAATTAGCATTCCAAAAAACTCTTAGAACACTGCATGCCATAGTGTAAAGGCTACAGTGATGCTTGTGTCTAACACATGGTAGGTGAGAAAATCAGTCCCTTAGATGAGGGTCACAAGTGACAAGGGAGTAGCTCTCCCCCTCGGAACCAGAAGTCGGGTTCTTCTGGCTTCTCCTGTGTACCGGGGCCTGTTATCACAGTTTAGTGGACTTGTGATGTGGTTTTGTTGACTTGGGAAGGACCAGCCGCCCTTACTGTAGCGTCCACCCTCACGTCAGACCTTCCAGCCACGAGAGCTCACAAGTCCCTCCCAGCCTTGGGCACTTCACCTTGCTCAGCTGGTGTGGTGGGACCGCAGTACAGCAGCTGCTTTCCGGGTCTTCTCCTCCGAGGCTCCTGGGCCACGCTCATCTGTGTCACGCGGGGTTGGCTTTCCCTCTGAGTCCTGTGCCCCGAAATCTACCCTACGGTCAGTGTCCTCAGAGTGCCAAACAGAATTTAGGTCCGAATTCCTGCGTCCCTTTGGCTTCCCCACACTGAGCAAAGCTAGAGCAGAGGAGGAACCGGGGGACTTGGCAGACCTGACTCCGCGCCCCTTCTTCACCCTGATCCCTCTGGACGCAGTGGGTTTGGTACCGGACCTCCTCCTAGCGGGCCCCTGAGCCATTCATCTCGATTTAGACCCCATTTCCTAAGGAGGCCATGTGAACAGACCCTCAGGTCCCTTACAACCTGTGGGGACACAGTTCAAGGGGAAAAACAAAAAAGGGATCCCTTAAGTATTTGCAAACTTTTGAAGAATCTCTGAAACATTAGGTAAATTGGGAATAACGGGAGGTCTTTCTTTATATAGTAATCTTTGGGCTCACTGGCAGATGCTACGGAAGCAAAGGCTTTGGATTCCTCGTTCTGTGCTTACAAATTGGTTAAAATTTTCTTTTCGCCACTTTAGACCCTGGTTTCCTTATGCATATGAAAGGAAATGTTACTGCCTGACTTCTGACTTTTTCTGAGGACTAAATGGCATAATGCATCTGTACAGCCTGACAGAGAGAGGTCTCTGTGTGAGTCTCCTTTTCCTATCTCCCCTCTGACACATGGAAGCAATGAGACATCTTGTATTCCTTACTCAGGAGAGGAGAGAAAACATACTAGGCTGCAATTCCCACTCTAGACTTGGTCATTTTTAATTTCTTTTCATGATGAACTTCTGAGAGGGCAATACTAATAGAACCTTGAAAGGTGGTTCTGAAATGCTATCACATGTCAAATAAAAAATCTTTTAAAAACATTTACTTTCTCTTCTATCTGGTTTTCTACCTGGAAATGGCCCTGAAGCTTCTCTTAGAATTTTCACAAATCTCTGTTGTGCTTACTGACTGTCTCCAAGTGACCTACTTAATACCGTGGTTTGATTATTTTAACTTACTTTTCTTTTTAATTGATACAATGTACATATTTATGGAATACAGTGATAATTCAGTACATGTAATAAAACAAAGTAATTGGCATTATTGCCTGCTCATATATTTATCATTTCTTTGTGTTTGGGGGCTTTTAACTCTTCAGTTTCTTCAAAAAATATATAATAGGTTGTTGTAAACCATATTCATCCACTGTGCTGTGGAAACACTAGAACTGATTCTTTCTCTCTAACTTTATTTTGGTATCTAACATCTTAACCTCCCCCCCACCTCTCTAGTAATCACTTAATCACTACTCTGTTCTCTTCTACTTTAAGATCAACTTTTTTTTTTTTGCTTCCACATAAGAGTAGGAATATTCAAAATGTTTCTGTACCTAGCTTATTTCAACTAACATGATGTTCTGCAGTTCTATTTTGCCACAAATGACAGGATTTCACTTTTTATAGCTGAATAATATTCCATTGTCTGTATACCCTATTTTGTTTTTTTCCATTCATCTGCTGAGGGACACCCCTGTTGATTCCATATGTTGGCTCCCATGAGTCCTGCAGTAAATATGGACATGCAGGTATCTTTTTGGCAAGCTGATTTCATTTCCTTTGGATATAGACCCAGAAGCGGAGTATCTAGATTCTTTGGCAGTTGTATTTTTAGGTTTTCAGGGACCTCCACAGTGTTCTTTGTAATAGTCACACTAACCTGCATTCCTGTTAACAGTATATGAGTTCCTGTTTTTCTGCATATTAAATTTTTGCTTTTTTGGTAATAGCCATTCTGATGGGTTTGATGATGTCTCATTGTGGTTTTGATTTACGTTTGCCAGGTAATTAGTGTTATGCTGGAGATCTAGGATGTCCCCAAATTTCATGTATTCTGAATCGGGCCTTTGGAGGTGATGGAATCGTGAGGTTGCGGTCCTCAGCGGTGGATTCATTCATGAGTTCAGCAGCTGAATGTGCTGATAGGAGGTGGGGCTTGGTTGGAAGAGACGGATCACTGAGGATACGACTGGAAGGGTATGTTATCGTCCTTATCGCCGCCCCTCTCTTTCTTCTCCTCAAAGTGAGCAGCTTTCCTCTACCAAGCCCTTTTGCCATGATATTTTTGCTTTGGAACCGGCCGACCATGCACTGAAACCATGAGCCAGAATAAACCTCTCTGCCTTAAATTTTGGGTATTGGGCATCGTGTCGCAGCAACAGGAAAGCAACTGATACAATTGGTGGTGTTGAGAATTGTTTTATGTACTCACTATTTTAATTTTTTTTTTTCTCAAATCAGTGGTTCTTAATCTGAAATGTAAGTTGGAATCACCTGGAAAGCTTGCTCAAACATGGCTGTTGGCCCCACTTGGGAGTTTCTCATTTGAAAGATCTGAGAAAAGGCACCCAAATGTGTGTTTCTAACAGGTTTCCAGGGGAAGCTGGCGCTGCTGGTCCCTGGACTGTGCTTTGGTAGCCAGTGAGCGTCCTAAAGTTGAATCTCTCAGCTACTATCAAGTTGCTTTGTTCTCTACCGCCTTGAGAATAAATTTCAGACATCTTGGTTTGACATTCAAGGACTCAAGCAATTTCTAACTTACTTCCAAGTTTACTTTTTATCAAATTTCCATCTGATAAAAACTTTTCTTTTTGACTCATCATTTGTTAAATCCCAGGACAATGCTGGTTTGGCCTCCCTACTTTTCCCTGGCAAATGAAGCTCAACCCAGCTACAATTTCCCTTGAAATTCTCTTCAGAATTCTCTTCCTGGTCATTTGTCTAAAGACAATTCCTGTTTTCTCCTTTGCTACGTAGTGTCTGTCTCTCCTTTTGAGAATTAACTTTTACTTTTCTGTTTCTTGCGTCCACTAAAATAAAGCATTGTTTTTGTTTCCCAGATTTGCCTCTGATATATCGGAGGGCATTCTGTCACCGATTTCTCCCTTATGCACAGTACCTGCACATAGTAGGAACTCAATAAATTATTAACTTTGCCTTGATTGCAATTATGAACAAAATTGGATTTGTTACACTCGCTTTTTGTTTTGATTATTTTTGCCAAGCAGGCCTTTCAGACAACGTTGAGTAAGATCAAATCAAATCATGTCCTAGAAAGATACCCTTACATTTCTTCTGGAAGATTGTTACTGATAAGCCGTATTAGCTGAAGCCAGTGGCAGTCAATTTGAGAAATTACAGAGCAGCAGAGTTTATTGTGTGGAACATGCATTTTGTTGCTTTCCTTTTAGATTAAAGCTCAACATTTCTCCCAATGAAGCATGGCCATAGATAGCTATATGTCTATCAAAATGTTTTTCCAAAATGTGGCATATTTCAGCTATCACTGACAGCAATTTTCAAATACCTGAAAAGATTAGAGAAGTTAAATGTAAAAAGTACTCTAAATGGCAGTGACATTTCCTGGAAGATAAAGAAGTTGATAGAGAGGAAAGTTAGTTTAAAAAGTCAGGCCTAGGGATAAAGCAATCAAGTCGTACTGCCTTTGGAATGATCTATTTGTGGTGGAGGCTTTGAATAATAAATTGTGCTGCTGGCAGGTACATAGGAGCCACTTGTAATTTTGTGAATTCCATTTTTAGCTGTTACCTACTTGGGGCCTCTTACAATCTGTCGGTACAGGGCAGTAAAATTTTATTTTTAATTACTTGGTTAAAAGAGTAGCACTCATGGTTTCCCTGCCTGTGAGATCCGCATGGCGGAGGGAAGGCAGACATAGAGTTGAGTAACTGGAGCACAATGTGAGGGGCGGCCAATGAAGGCATTGGGAGCCAAAGGGGGATGGCTCTTGGGAAGAGTGGGGAGTAGAAGGAAGGCTCTGGATTAAAGGTCTGGAAGTGCTTTTTGTCCTTTTGTAATTTATTCCTTACATAGTAATAACTGTTCTTTCATATAAGAATGCATGAACTCCAACTGTATATTAACAATGAAGGTAAATTCCTTGTCATGTGGGTCACTGGCTTAGGGACTCCCCAAGAAGTGGAGGGCTCTAGTTTTTTTTGTTTTGTTTTGCAAAACTCTCAGTTGATTTTTGTTCAAGTAGAAAGAGCATCCGTTTGTCCTTAGGAATTTATATAAAACTACCAAAGAACACATTTAACCCCAAACTGTCTTGGTTCCTAGTCAAATTTCTAGAGAAAGCCTAGGAAAAGAATCACACTTATCTTCTAGGATTATTCCCGTGAAAGAGACAGTTTTAAGTGGCATTAATTCGCCCACTTCAGATGCACGGATTTGTTAGCAAAAATTAGCATGCTGTGTATTTTAAAGATTCACAGACTTCAAGCTATGCTCTTACGCTGAGTATGCTTGCAGAAAAAGATACAGAAATGTTTTGATAATTCCAGGGGACACTAATGGTGTGGCTGTTTTTGGCCAAAGGAAACTGAAGAGAACAATTTGTGTTGTGAATCGCTTTAACTAACTTTCTTACGTAGGTAGGTGGTGCGGTAAATGGTTCCAGATGGAGAAAAGGTGCAAACAAGTTGGTTTTTCTGTGCCCTCCGTGCTCTGCCTTGGTTTATTTCTTGGCCACTTCTTGTATTTTCTATCACTCTGAAAACTGAACATTTAAAGCCTTGTGCTGCTAGAGTTTGCATTTGAAGATGTTTTAAGGTAGGTCTGGAATTATTTGAAAAACTTGAGAATCTCCTCGTGAAAACAAACAGAAAAGTTCTTCCTTTCTATAAAAGCCTCCATTCCCATGTGGAAAAACAAAAGTTCTCTCTTAAAAATAGCAGCTGTAGAAACAAACAAAGAAATAAACAAACAAAAACCCAACAAGGCAGAACACACTAATCTAAATTGTAAAATATGTTTTGGTAGCTTAACAGAGATTTAGCTGTTTGGTGCAAATAAGGCCTGTTTATAGAGGTAGCGAGGCTCTAGGATGCTTCCAGTCCTATGCACTTGCAGGAGGTTGTGTCCTGTGCACTGTGCCCAGGTGGGTAGTGTTTTTGGACACACAGGAAGCAGATCTACTGCGAAACAAATGCCTGTCTTTGCAGAAGGTAACAATTCAAGAAATAAGTGAATCCTAGAAATAGATATAGAGAAAAAGCCATTGTTACCCCAGATTTTGTTTTTCTTAGTGGGATTGATCTGAACAAATTAATATTTCTTTCCAAAACCAAGGTTGAACATTTTGGGGTTTGTTCCCCTATGTCTGAATTCATACTCTGAATGTGTGTAGCTGTTTGTGTGGTATGTACTGTACTTTGATTCTTAGAGCAGGCTGAATATTTCCTCACAGAAAAATTGTAACATTGAAGATGTTGTTTGCTTCCTAAGCCTGATCTCTGAAAGAAAGACTTAGCATTCCCTAAAAACAGTGAGCATGTATGCTTGGGACCCCATTTCTTGGACAACAGACCTGTTTCCTGAGTTGGAAAATGTAACCTGTGTGGCTGCAGAGTGTGAGTGTGTTTTGGTGTGGGTTTACCACTCACCACAATAAATAATAACTTAATAAAAATTGTGTTAGGGTGTGATACATTTCATTCATGACAGACATATTAATTAAGTTTTCTAATCTCTAAAGGAAGTTTCTCTCTTTCCTTTGGGCAAATGAGACAGAGACTAATGACACTGATTAAAAGGTACTTTCCTGCGGACAAGAGAGATCATCATTTCTTTTCCTCTAAAAAGGGATGATGTATTTAGTAGGAATAATTCCACCATCCTGTTACCTCTTATAATATTTCATTTAAGCACTTTTGGAGCAGTAATCACTTTCTAACATGTTATTATAATTATTAAATGTGAATATCTAGTGTATTAGTGAATGAACTCCTAAGTAAAGGAAAATGTTTGATTTATTCTTGCAAAGCTTTTAGTGCCTGGCATAGATTTGATACACATATGATGAATACATAATGATAATATATAATGTGTTTATGTGTGTGTGTGTGTGTGTGTGTGTGTGTGTATAGTATATGTGCTGCCCAGCAAGCACTGTCTCTGTGTGTGTGTGTGTGTGTGTGTGTGTGTGTGTGTGTATAATGGTATATTTGGTACACGTATGCCGAATGTACCAAATGGTTTCCAAGGACCCAGACTTTCATTTGGCTCCTAGTATTATGTTGACTAAGTCACAATACTCTCTGGTGTGAAACACATTCTATATACTAATGGGCATACACTAACATCCAGACATTATATTGGCATTTTCATTTTAGCAGAATTTTTCTTTTTTAAGTACAGAAACTCCTTACCCTCAAGAACATGCACTGTAGCAAGGCGGTTACGTGGTACGAAGTGTTTCCTATTAAGACCAATGTCAAGATCTTTCTCTACCATGTAAATTAATATTCTGAAGGGTGAAGTTTATATTTAGAGCAGGTTCAACCAAACACTGTACATTATTGTTTCTATGCTAATTTTTAGAGTAAAGATGATCTTGTGTTTCACCTATAATTTGCTTCTCAAAGAATCATTGTTATAAAACCATTATTTTTACCCTAGGTAGAATGCTCTGTTCCACTGGTCTTTTTAAAAAGATGAAATAGACTATCTCTTCTCTTTTTTCTTGCTCTCACAAAAATATCAAATGATTGACCTTTCCATATAGTTGAAGGGTGCCCTTAATGAGATGAAACAGAATCAAGATAAATCGTAGATATAGAGATTGTTAAAAATGTACTTCATGTTATAACACTGAATTGTATATAATAAAATGGAACATTTATTGAGCTTTCTCTGGGTCCCACATACTTTTAACACTTTTGTGATGTCTTGCATAATTGTTGCAACATCTTTTCATCATACATACAATCATTCATGATTTACAGATGAGAAAACAGAGGCAAAAAGAGAATAATGCACTCCTTCGTGGATACAGGGGGATAAGTAGCCAAACCGGGCAGATTCTAAAGCCCTTATGTTTTATAATTTTTATCTCAAATGAGAAAATCAACTTTTTTCTATGATTATGAATTTTTTTCAGAATTAATGGGCTATCTGCCATTGGGTTCAATTCTTCCCAAATATTAGAAAGCATTTAATTCTGTTATTAAAAAATAGCAAAAAAATGATCCCAGGGCTAAGACATTGCTAAAATCTTCCAAGAAGAACACATAATAATTTATTATTTTCATTGTATATTATTTTCATTGCATAGTCCTGCGCTGTCCTAACTCTTACTATTGCTATCTGAATGCCCTTTCTAGGCCTGAGAAACACCAGTCTTTTTGAGTCTTGAAGGGAGGCAAGCTCAATATAATTACTGTAGAGGAACCAGAAATGGCAGATATGTAGCATCCTGGCCTGTCAAGATCTTCGCATTGGCTGCTAGCGACTCAGAGCAGCAGGGACAGTGAAGAATTCACTGTGGACATGGCAGTGGCCTGCTGGCACTTACGGAGGCTCCAGCGCCATCCTTGAGTATCCAGCGTTGAGGGGGATGGGATGGGTTGCTCTGTGCCCGGAAGCACTCACTGCCTAGAATAGAGGGAGCCCTTTTGGGAGAGTCTTTGATGTTGGCTATCGCATTGGCTGAAGCTTCACTTGTTCTATTTGTCTTCTGATCCTAGTTCGTCCCTCTTTTTCTTCTAGTCCTTGCTCTTCACTCCTTGTTTTCTATCAATAAATCCATTTCTGCTTACACTGGTTTCTGTTGGATGCAACTGAGCATCCAATGGAGGGTGAGAAGCATAAAAACTATAGAGGACATTTAGCAAAAAGTTAGCTCCATGGTTTCTGCCAAAGCTGGAAAATAATGGCAGGTAAGTGGCTAATGCCAGTGAGTAAATGACTTGTGGCAGGGATGCATCTCAATAGTAGAGTTATTCCATTTTCTTTTAAATTCCTTTCCAACTGTGATTTCTTCCTCTGTGTCTCTGTTTCTAGTTCATGCTCATGAACTATTTAAGAGAGACCTCGCATCTGCTTCTCTGTTGAGAAGGTGTCCTGTTAAGGGTGGCTTCCAGAGTGCGCCTGGAGTTTTCAGGACTGATTCATGGAGTCTGGAGGTGTTTGAGCCCTAGGACCTGGGCCATCTGGGAGACAGAAGGAGCCAGGCAGGAAGTTAGAGGCAAAAATAATTAGAGATTCATTTATTACTTATGTGCTTCCTCGGAACAGGCATCAATTTTTCCTCAGGAGTATATTTTAATATGATCTTTGTGTAGGATAAATGTATTTTTATTGCACTTTATTGTTTGTGGCCATATTTCTAGTCGATTTTAAGACTATGTCTTCCTTTATTCTTGAGGGTTTGTTTGATTTTTTTTTTCCCCTTTCCCCCTTTTTTTTTCCCCAGGCAGAGAATCAGATTGTTACTCTGGGAGTGGAGTTATTTCTAGGCTAGATGAGGGCTTTCTTATCTCAACAAGCAAAGATTGCAACTAGAATGTGCGGACCTTCAGTTACTTGAGAATCGATGGTATACATAAGAGGTGTACAATACTCAAGCTGATTGTGTGCCCATTGTATGATTTTTGTAAAGTAGTATAGTCAATTCCAGTGTGTGATTTGTTAGAATGATGAAATTCCTATTACTTCTACCCACTGCTTGATGTCACTGCTTACTATAAATGTCTTCATTTCTGCTACATAAACTGAAAAGAACTAGGAGTAATAAGGCAGAAATTCAATGAAAATTAATTTTGAAGTCCCAGATATATTGGCTTTCATACGGTGTTCTTTAGCCATTGCACAAACATCAGAGGAGTGAAAGATTTTATAGTATGAAAACTATAAACTAATGTTAATGAGGACCAAATAAGAAAATTGTAAGTTTGTTATGATGGTTGCCGTACTCTTTCATTGCTTATTTGGAGTAAATAAAAACTTAATCATTAGTTTCTTTTTTCCATAATGATGCCTTCATTTTAGTAAATTCTAACTTGTAGAAGGCTTTTTGTTGATAGCATACCATATATACCAATTATAGCAGTAATTTGAGAATTACCTGAGGTCAGTGGTTTTGACTTGTAATCCAGCCACCATTTTAAAAGGATTGTACTAAGACAATTTACTTTGCTGAGTTTTGATAACAGAATTCAATCAGTTGACATTTCAGCTGAATCTATAGGGTACCTAAAATTTGTAAAAAGTGGGGAAGTACCTCGCCGTCAGACACTATAGAAATTGAAGACTCAAAAAGTTTCAAAATAAGTATCTTTTATTTATAACACTCCTGAGACTTTTTATTGTCACCTCTTAGATGAATGTCTTTATTATTGCAATTACTCAGAAGGGACTACTCATTTCCTTAATTTATAATATTATTGATCAATACCTAGAACGATCTTACATTTAAATCACGTTACAAGACCCTTTGCCAAACCATCATCCTAGATGGGGAATATCAGAGGTAAGAGTCAATATTTGTTTTGTTGTAGACTTGGCTAATCTGTGGCTTTTGGATCATTCAGACTGGTTTTTGTCATACTGTTGTAAAAAACTCCTGAAAGCCAGTCACCCAACAGCCACACCAGGAGTGTTCTTGTGACAGTAGCAAACAGGGTCATAAAAATATTTGGGGGAAATAAGATTTCAAGCAATGTAGTAGTCACCATGATAAAAATTAGAATTTGATGATTTTTTTTTGTTCGTTTTCTTTGTAGTCTGTTGGTTTAATTTCAGGAAAAGAAAAACTTGTATAAATATTTTAATACTAAATTTATTGAGACATCATGAGATTAATACAAGTTACCTTTGGCCTCTACAATTACAACGCTCACAGTGGTGGCGTTAGCTTCCAGACTTTTGTTAGTGTGACGAACTGCTGAAGTGTGTATATATTTTGTGGTGGACTCTGTATATTCAAGATGGCTGGGAACGTACCGTAACCTTTTCGTTTTAACAGTCAGTCATGTTTCCCAAGCCCCTAGATACGCAATGCAAGTTCCTTCACTAATAATTTTCCCAGGACCAAGGGAAGGCTCTTACTGCTGCAGACCCAAGGACCGTGAGCAATTCCCAGCTCTTCATTTTCCATTTGGAAAGCTGTATTGATTATCGAGTATGCTCTGCTCCTGCTTCCTGCAAAGCCAAGTTCATCAGGTGTGGGCAGTTAGGGAGGAAGGCATTTTTAGGAGCATGGTGCAGGACTCAAGAGGAGGGCCCAGGAAGCAGGAGAGATTGAGGGGTGATTTTTTTAATGGGACTATTACACATTAATAGAGTTGCTTCTTTTTAGGTTTTTCTAGGCATCCCAGTTTCCAGGAATATTTCTTAGCAGTTAATCTCTGAAAGTCATAGGAGCATTGGCTATGTATTAACAATGAATTCAGCCTTTTGCACTAGTACTTTTTCCTGTAAGGTTTATTTGAAACAGCTGGGTTTAGATGCAGTATGATTGCTGCTTTTTAACATTCTAAGTATCAAAGGAAGCCAGCGTATATATGCCACTCCTGGATAAATTTTGTAATTTCTTTGCTTAAAAAAGAAAGAGCTTCCATATTCCTAGAGAAAATGCTGTAAATCCACCACTCCAAAGTTCCCTGAGAAATAAGGGTGCCGTTTGAAGAGCCGAAGCTCCTCCAGGGATAGGTTTATACAGTCTCATTTGTTTCACATGTACTTTGCCCAGGGTAGGACAAACAGATAAGCCTCTTAACTGGTGGATTTAAGTGACTCTCTGCTCACGTTTGAGGTGTTAACCTGGGGTGTAGTGCAACATGTTAAGGATAGGCAAATGTTGCTGGGGAAAAGCAGATTAATTAAGATGAAATAACTTTGATCTTTCTGGCATAATTCACATGCATTCTCTCTCCACACAAAACTTGTGTGTATTGTACTTTTTTTTTTAACATAAAGTCGTCAATGAGAGTGCTGATGTTGTAATCAAGATACATACTTATAATTCTGCTTATAATTCTACTTACATAATTCTGATGAAATATTCTCTCGACCCTCCGCTTTACATACTTAAGGCAAATTCTTGCCCCCTTTCTTTCTTTCACAACTTGTTCTTGACTTATAATAATTTCCTCAAGCCAAAAATAATATTTACTTTTCTCAGGTTGAGACTTCGGGGGCTGCAGTGACTGTTACATTGGGGACAATGGCTTCTGATGTGTCTTCAGAGAGGAAGGGTGTAGGTTCCAGAAAGAGAAATGGTGGGAGGGAGCAATTTAAAACACGGTGAAAATTGGGATCCTTTCACTCTATGTTACACTCAAGTCTTCTTGGGAACGGAAATGTGATGAGAGGCCAGAGTCCATTGACATTTAAACACTTGGAATGTCACGATAAAACTTTCCAGATGTTTTCATTTATTAAAACTTTATTAATCAGTAATACAACTATAGTCAAGTGATACTAAAGGATTAGCTTGATCAGAACCAACCACTTTTACAAGCAGTTGTGCTCCTTCCTTTGACAATTCCTCTATACACAAATATTTACATTTTATATGTTAACAAGATGGTGCCACACTCTGTACATTTGTATGCAGACATTTTCCCACCTAATGTATCTTGAGATTTGTTTCAAGTGTGTAAGGACTTGCCAGCCTCCCCTTTCTACATAGGTTGCATTTTAGTTGACCGTACAGACTGTACCTGAGGTAATGGTTTAGATCTAAAATATCCCCCAAGGCCTCATGTGTTTGGGAGGTGACTGGGTCATGGCAAGGCAGGCGTGCAGTGGCTGCCTGCAGAATGATGTGTGTAAGAACTCAAAAGGGCTGTCTCTGTGATCCAGAGCAGAATTGAGGATGTACAGTGGAAGGCTGAAGGGTCCGCGCTGGAAGCCTGGAGACGAATGTCCCAATGTGATGGCCAAGACCAGATCTCCTCCAAAGAAACCGAAGCGAGTGTTCTTCTGAACCCTTTTTATTTCATTCAGGCTACAAGCCTATTGGCTGGTGCCCATAACACCCTTCGTGGGTCTTCTGTCCTCCATAAATCCCTTCCGCCACACCGGGAAGTATGCTAATCTAATCAGCTGGGTGTCTCACACTCAAGCCGACACAACAGTTAACTCTTGAGGCACTGTACTGTGAATGAGTCTGCTGATGGGTTCATGGGTGACTTGCACTTAGGAAGCAGGGCCTGCTTATGGTCACTGGGGGGCATGACCTTCGAGGTCTATCTTCCTCCTGGCTCTTTTCTTTTCTCTCTGCTTCCTGGCTGCCATGGGTTGAGCAATTTTCCCTCTGCAACCTCTTGCCTCTTGCCATGATGCTATTTCTGCATGGGGGCCAGTTGCCTATGGACTGAAACTGAGCAAAACATACGCCTCTCCCATTGTGTTGTGGTTGTAAGGTGTTTTGTCCCAGTGATGAGAAAATGACCAAAACACTTGATGTAGCTGGTGGCATATCCCCCAACACCTAAAGTGTCTTGTTCTTTGCCATTCCAAATAATACTATAGTGTATGTCCTACGTGTACACATTTTCATACAGGTAGGAATTTATCTCTAAAAGAATTTCTTGAAAGTGAAATTGCTGAGGAAAGTCTTACAGGCATTGCACATTTTAATGGGTCTTGTCACATCTCTCTCTCTATTAGATTTACCAGTTTTTCCTCACTATAGCCACAGATGAGAGCGCTGAGAGTTGCCATGATGAACAACCCTGGAGGGTGCTTGTCACATGATGGTACATAAGGATGCACTTGGCTGTGTCTGCAGCTCTTGACCTCACCCTGTTTGAAGCTGGCTCATTGCTCTTCTGCTCTGCTGGGGCCCTTGGTAGATTTGTTCATGGATCTGGGTTTTCCAACTTTAGACAGAGTGGATGGATGAGTGGCGTTTTGGTGATTTCTTCAGGCAGCTTTTCTCTGTAGGTATTATGTACTGTTGTACAAAAGATTGTTGTAAGTAAAACTAGACTCATTAAGTATGTGAAGTTAATGGAGGGCAGTATCTCTGTATTTGAAATATGTGACTCACTATGCAAATAAGCACAGTCTTCATTCAGCAACACAAAGTTCATGAAGGATGGTAAGAAGATGAGATTATGAAATTTGCGAGAGGTCTGCTCTCTGAATTCTTAAATCTGGCCTGCCTTATTTTAGACATAAAACATATGGCCATAACTAATTACATGCTTAAATGGTGATGCATTTTGAAACCTCTGGTGTTACTCCATACGGCACCTTATAGGCAATTATTATAAGATATGTGGTTAGAAAGATAGAAGATGTAAAGTAAAATTCTGGCCTTTAGAAATAACTGCCATAAACTTGGAAGAAAACAATTTGTTTGCTAAAAACTATATTTAAGTTTCCACTTCGTGTAATGTATAGCCACATATGTGCGGATGTGTGCGTGTATGAGTATATATGTATTTTAAATATGGATGGAGTGTTGTTACCAGTTGTTAAACTGTCAGGCATCTTGCCAGGTGGTTGACTCCACACTTTTAGCTTGAATTCAGCCAAGATTTGGGTTGTACCATAGAAACTGGCAACCACTACAGATCAGAGCTTTATTTCCTGGAAAACTGATTGCTAAATACTGACTGGTCTATATTTATATACATCTATGTATAATCACTACTCTGTCTAAAACTGAAAAACATTTGGAATTGTTAAATCGATTCATTTTTGTTTATTCTGATGTACAATGAGCAGAAAAAAGGTAGTTTAGTTCTGTTTTACTTTTTTCACCAAAGGCTTCTTAATACACAAATTTTTACTTATCATAAGTATATAATACATATATGTGTATTATATGTTATAGTTTCTTTTTAATTTGTGTCTAATTTGTGGGTGGTTGTGAATATTTTTATACCTAATGAAGCTCTTGCGAATAGTATACTATGGATAGAAACAGTCTGATTTATAAATATTCATTATAGTGGCTCATGACCCAAAAAAGTAAAAAGGTCACCAAATATTTGATCATAAATCAGCAGAAGTAAGAGTGTGAAATTAAAACACACATATGTGCACATTAAAGGGAGAGAGATGCTTAGAGTTATGTGACCCTGTAGTCTCATTTATAGGGAGGAATGATGGGAATTAATGCTATTAGTATTCATAAACATCAGTGTTCTAAAGGCCCTGGTCCAGCATAGCCTGTATTTCAAGTGCTTTGAATCTGAATGTAGAACCTGAGGGGTTTAGGGCATGCAAATTGGGTAACATATAGATGTTGTATTGCTAACTTTCCCCCTCAGTGTTGAAATAAAGAAGAATGACTGTTATCCAGTTAAATGTAGGTAATGTTAATAACTTGATCAGAATTTAAGGAGATTAAATGTCAGAGTTAGGGCTTTGCTGGTAAATATCACTTATGGAAGGCAGAAGTAATAGAGAATTATATATAGCCTTGCGGCTTATGCCATTCTATAAGTAGTAAAATGTGATTTATTATTCTGTACTCTGTCATGTATTACTCAGGAGGCACAAAGAAATGATGACTGAGAATTCCTGCATAAAAATGAACTGCGAGACTCATGTTTTCTGGATGTAAAGAGGTTATAAACAGACTGTGACACCTATTTTAGTTTATGACTTACTGATCTATAAAGAAAATAACTTGTAAAGCCCCAATTAACCCGGAGTAATGATAGTTCACTCATAACAAAAGCCAGCTGTACAAATTTCTTTTCATATCGATACCACAGCGTTAAAATGTTGAGGTTTACAGGTTATGTTTTTGAGAATTATGAAAAGTGATTCCTTGGGGTTCGGATTTGTTATAACCTATTTCATTACAGTTTAAGAATACAAATTTTAGGACTTGAATTTTCTTTTAAATGGAAATTTAAGATTGGACCATCATGCTTTTCTAAAATGACATGAAGCCAGGGCATTTAAGACATTATGGCTTCTACCTTGACCTCTTGGGTGGCCCATATACCATTTTCAGCAGGATAATTTTTTAATATTCCTTTTTTTTTGCATAAAGAAATTCTTGCCCATTTTCCTCTCCTATCACTTTATTCTGATTATTTTAAAAATGTCTTTGTATGTTAGAAGATTTATATGAGGTTACAGCCATTCTTCCATTTTTAAGACTAAAAATTTCCAATTTTTATGCCCTAACCCTTGATCTTTTGTTTTGAAATGATCTGATAGAAATAGAGGCATATTGTGAATTGTAAAGAGCTGCAGAAATTATTTTCAATCACTACGTGTGTGTGTGTGTGTGTGTGTGTGTGTGTGTGTGTATAATACCTAATTTCAAGATTTGGGACTGGAATATTTGTATGCATTTTGGAATTTAGAAAGAAATACTAAAACATCACTCACCATTTTGTTTTTTAAAGCCAAATATGAACTGGCTAGATAAACATTTTGCTCCGTTGTACACCTATATTTTCACTGACTTTCAGTGACAAAGCATTTTATGTTTGTTTAGGGGTAGAGTTTGTATATAATAGATAAAAAAGGAAATGAGAATAAATGTATTCAGATTAAAAGACACTTAGCTCTTGGGGAACAGTATGTCATATAGCTCACTTCTGCAGACATACAGCTTGTTGAGCATCTTATTTTTGCAATTGTTGATAAGACTGACTAGAATACTATTTTACTTTATTCACTCATTCTTTGTAACCTTAGTAACTAGTGTCTTAACTTAGATTATATCCATTTTAGCCTAAAAATAAGCGATCTATATTTGAATAGTTTTCTCGGGGCTCATTTTTAGCATTGTATGTGTTATCAAAGGTCTTTTAAAATGGGTTACTTTCATTTCTGCAGAGATGAAGAATTCTAAGAAGATTAGTTAAAAAATAAATTTATGGATCGTTAAAGATGCATTCAGAATCCCTTGGGTAGTTGGCGTGCTACTTGCGGAAAAAAGACTATCCAGTGCCATTTACCCAAGACAGGTTTGGCCCAAATGTAGGCAGGTGTGTTGATGGGCATTACAAACCCTGTCCAGGAGAGATACTGAGACAAATCTTGGATAATCTCCATTGAGAATATTAAAATCTGAGCATTAGGGCCTGCAGTCAGTATAAAAACCTACAGAAAGTCAGATACGACTTTCAGTGCCTGAGAGTACAGCAGTGCACCAGTGAATAGGGTTCCCGCTTGCGGGGAGTGCAGCGGAATGAGCTGAGTAGGTGCAGCTTTCCTGGCTACATAAAGACCATTTCTAAAGTGAACTTGACGCAGAGTAATGGAATGTCTCACATAAGCATTTTGACTACGTTTCTGTCAATACTGTTTGCTACAGCCAAATCAGTTTCCTTTGAAAGCGCAGGCGTATGAAATTGCTTAATAAGACTGACTGATTGAAGCCAGAAGGGTCTAGCAAACACTTAGTGTCTTCCACCACCTCCCCAAAGAAAACATTTCTTAAAGTGCTCGCAGGCGTCCTCTGCTTCCATCATACTGACCACATGCCAGTTCCCTGGCCCCTGACTGGGCTCCTCACAGGACCTACCACCTGCTCTCCTCTCTGCCTCTTTGTCTTTGAACCAGCCACCCCCAGCGCACCCCTCAGGTTTCAGCAGGAGCCTCGCATCTCCGAGAAGCCTGCCGTGAGCTCTTTACCGAGGTCCGAGTCTCTTCTCCTTGCGGTGTCTTCTTGAGAAGCAGAGCTAACAGTTGTCATGTAGTGAAACTAATAAGGAAATGACTATTACATTCAGACAAGTGAATAAATTAATACGGACACGGCCAAGAAATGGGTTGGAGAGGTTTGGAATTACACGTCTTCCCCTAGAGAGATGATATTTTTTTGTTAGCAACATTATTTTCTAAGAAATTTTTTGTTAGCAATATTATTTTCTAAGTGATTGTGTGCTTGGTGAGTAATTGGAGTCATGTCCTAAATTTGGAAATAATCTAATATTGTATTGACTTATTTAGGGTTTGTCAGTGAAAAGACAATAAAATTAAATTCTGATATATTAAGGCTGACATAAAAGCCTATAATTTTTGAAATGAGTATCCACACAATATTTATCTCTCACTCTATTGGTTGAAAATTTGAGTATTGATTTCTACATTTGTACCTATCAGTGTAATGAATATCGATTGTCATGAAGATATTCCATTGACATTTTATAGTTCTAGAGTAACTTCTAAATAAAGAAGTAAATTAAGACGTCGTAATTCTGTTGGCACATGCTTCTCATTGTAATTCTCTCTGTCAATCCACTCTCCTTCCTTTCCTTCTCCCTACCTCTCTGTTTCAGTTAAATAACAAATTAGAATACAAACACAATCGCACTGTATAGAAACACGTGTGATGGATGACATCAGTGGTATAAGTAAATGTTAAAAGTCCTCACAGCCACCTCCAATCTCACATTTCTCCTCCTCAATTAAGTGTGACATGTTTCCCACCAAAAGTTTTCTGATGGCTTTGTATATGAGTGCACAGATTTATATACGTGTGACCTTATATAGATAACATATCAAGGAATCAGGTAGTATGCATTTTACATAGCAATGTGCTTCAAAAAAAAAAAACTCCACAGAACAATCAAGAATTATTTTATTTCTTTATACCTAGAACATTTTTCTCTCTTCTTTGTAAATTACTTTTTGGTACCAAAATGTTTTTAGCTTCTACTTATAGTTTTCATTGAAGACTTTCTAGAATCCCTCATTTAGCACACTCTTCTGCCTTTATGGGGCTCTCTCATTTATATCCCTCCCTATGATTGCCTTTTCACTGTTGTCTTCTTTATATGTTTATTTGTATAAACAAAAGGAAGCATTCCCCCTAGTGTCTCATATTAATTTGGGGGTCTTACAGATTCAACAGTGACAATCGTTTTCATCTACTTTCATGATTTGGCACCAAATGAGAAACAGCAGAGAGAAGACAGATACGTGGAGATTAAAGTGGCAAACGGAGATGAAAGCTGGTTGGAGAAGTGCATGTAGATCTTGGGTTGAAAGGGCTTGCTGACAATTTCTATCAGAAGCAAATAGACTTGCCCCTATAGTTAATGGCACATCTGGACAGTCAGAGACCTCTGTCATTTTCCCTCTGGGCAAAAAACAGACAGCAAATTCACTGAAGGGAAAAGGAGAGTTTATATTGGGAGCTGATTTTCTTCCTCATTCATTACTTCTAACACTAGTTCCTCCTTCTCTGTAGAAGAAAGTAACTTGACAGGAAACATCAGGACAGGAAAAAAAGTTCCACTCAACTGTAGTCCTTGAATCTCTCTACTGTCTTCTCTCCTAATGCTTACCTCAGTTAAGTCACTGAATTTTGAACTTCGTGTTTTTCTCCCTGTCCCACTCACCCTGCTCCAAGACAGTGAAGGCTTCTGCGAAACACTGCGTAACAACTTTTTCTTTCTGAAACAAGAGAAGCTTAAAGCCAAAGCACTCAGAAATCCTTGACCATAAAAACTACAATCAAGATAATTCCTAGGACATAAAATGGAGGAGTGAGATGAATCAAATATGGCTTCTGAGTACACATACACAACTCTGCAGAGCTCCAAAAGTAAAGAATAAGGCTGGAAATGGACCAGTGTTGGTAACTAATAAATCCATGGTTAGCACTCCTGGGGAAATTCAAGTGAGTGACTTAAATACTTACTTTAGCCAGGTTTTTTTTTGTTTGTTTGTTTGTTTGTTTGTTTGTTTGTTTTTCCTTGAGGCTGAACAAATGGGTGTATCATATTTGTTCAGAACTGTATTTGTCAGCTTTTCTGTTACTGGACAAAATACCTGAGATCTGTAGTTTAAAAGAGGACACATTTATTGGCTCCTGTTTTCTGAGGTTTTAGTACATAACTGACTGGCTTTGAGGTGGAAGCATCATGGCGGAAGGCAGCCATGACTGCTGGGAAGCAGAGCAGGGAAGCGGCACCAGGTAGTGTGGGGCCAGGGACCAGAGAGAATACCCCAGGTCACTCCTCCATGACTACCCATACACACCCAGAATGTGCTTTGCTAATCCCCTAGGCAGCTCCAAAGCCAATCAAGTTTACAATCCAATTTAATTGTCCCACATGCACTGGTTAACTTTGCATGGGCAGTCATATTATTTGGAAAATTATGAATAGACTACCCATCTCTTTGAATATTTGGAGTGGTATTTTTAAAAAGGGGAAATAATAATACTTGGTGGACAAAGTATTTAACAGACTCTTAAAATTTAATAACTGCTTTTCAGATTTAAGAACCAATATTTGCTATTGTTGAAGACCAGAATTCATTCCGTTAGTTGCTTGCCATAAACATGACTAATACCCATATGATGTTCATCTCGAGCTTTCTAAATTCTGGAATTATTTGTTTTGTGCCATACCAATGAGATTACCATCATTAATTGGTTATCAAGATATAGTTGAAAGTTTATACTGCTAATACATGAGCTCCAGTGTTATACTTGATATTAACTCCTAGGATGATAATGTGATGAATTGGATCATACAAACTAGGTCCCTGTGAGACATTTTATTTCAAATTTTGAAATGTGACTAGTTTGATTGCTTTCAATTATAGTTCAGCCTTTATTTTAGTGACTTAGCTTTGAGAACATAGAAGTTATATCTAGAGGGGATGTTTAATAAATGAATAAGATAAAATTAAAACTGGCTTGGATTTTAAATATGATATATGAATTTACTTTCTAAATTACCTTCTAAAAATTTAGCAATATTTACCTCATTTGAGAAATAATTTACAGAAGAATAAATGAGAATTTTGAGCAGTGAAATGTTACAGGAAATCAAAGATTGAGGGAGTTCATTTCTCTCTGTCTTTGTCTCTCTCTATATGTATATCTATATATATGTCTTTGAATATGTTTGAATGATGTGATTAGAATGGAGTCATAGTGTTTATGAGTTTTGCAAAACACACATTATTGAAATACAACAATCCAGGTTATAAAGATTCTTAAATAATTCATGTAAGATATCAGAGTAGAGTTCCAACAATTTGTTCTAGTATTATTTGGATATAATGTCTGTGAATGATTCAATAAATGAGGTTATAAATATTCATCTATTTTATCAGTGGCAACAGCTGAGAATCTCTAAACAGACAGTGGACCGCACAGTCCAGCACCCACATGCCTTTGACTTTTCCAACTTTATTTCCTGAACTGCTGGTAGATATCAGCAGTTCAGGAACATTGATGTTAATGCCCCACAGAAACAGAATTATGCTTCTCTGCATTAGAATTTGGAAAAGCTTTTACCTGATTATTCATAAATGCCAGGTGGTAGGCTAGATTCTCATAAAAATTTAGGGCAAAGAAAAGATAGTACTGCCTAAGAAGCAAAGCAAAATCTTCACTTCTCGACAAAAGCTATGACCAGAAAGATAATTTGCAAAGCCAAATGTGAATAAACTGTAGTTTAGAAAGTCAAATTGTCTCCTGAGGACTAGGAAAAACCTTTTAGTTCTCTCTGAAATCTAGGAATAAATTTTCCTAATTATTTTTACAAAAATATAGTCGTTATCCTATCTAGGTAAACAGAATTGGATTTTAAAAGAGATTATTTTAGAAACCTGAATATATAATCCATTAGTAAGTTTTCTGATATAACAGTAGATTCATAAAATCCTTAACTACTCAGCTAAGATTTCCTAAAAATTAAAAAAAAATTCCATGTCAAAAATTTATTGTTTTCATAGAAATTTAATGTATTTTAGTGTTATGGATTTTTGTTCATAATATTCCCCTTTAAAATCAACATATTGATTTAATAATTTTTCAAGAACAATAAATTAAGCAGCCTTTACATAGCTTCTGTATAAGTAATTTGGAACCTTAGAAACAAATTGTATAAAGTATGCACCTAGACATTCATTTACTCATTGAAGCATTATCTACTAAGCATGAACTATATTTAGGACATTGTATTATGGAGTTCCTAAGGTACTCATTTTGGTGAGTAATACCACATAAACAAATGAGTTATGTGTCATCTTGGGAACATAATAGATCCATTTTGAAAATAATACTAATGGTTTCTTTTCCCTTAAGTATACTCTTAGTACGAATACAAAAATAATACTTTATTACCCCTATTGAATTTTATGTGATAATGAATGGTTTACAAAAGAGGACATGATTCATAGCTGTATGAAGATTTCATTCTAAAATATGTAAAGTATTAATATATTGTTTCATTTATTCAGCTATATATATATTGGGTGCTTATCATATACTAGACATTTTAGTAGGATGCTGACATCAAGTATTGCCCCCGAACGAAATCATCTTCATTTGGAAAACCATCACATATAGAACCTAACTTCAGGTATATCAACTTAGTTTACTGGTAATTTCTTTCTCAGTAGTGTTCTATGGTTTCATAAAATCAATATGTCTGAATGTATGAAATGTCTCTAGCAAACAAAAACTTTCAATACTTTTGAGATTTTCTGAATAAACATTAATGGAAATGAATATTAATACTACTAATTCTAGTTCTGATATAATAATGTCCTATGCTTTTACATGGTAATATCAAATACAAAATTATATAGTCTCAACTAAAACTATCTAAAAGAGTAAGGCAATAAAATTGTTGTCTAGGAAATTAGTAGAGATTTGGGGTTAGACGCTGGGGCGATTTAATCATCGGATCCCATATTCACACATTTTGATTGTGTATTCAAGCCTACTGAATTTAAGCCTTAATCAGGCAAAATATTGGGGAGTATTACACATTCAGCTTCCAAATTGGAAGTTGCTTCTGATTATAGACTAACCTGTCTGCCAACTCTGACATGTTGCAAACAGATGCTGTGGTACACTGAAACTCCTTTCATCTTATTGGAGGAAGACTGTTTTAAAATTCTTAATGGTTATTTTTCTAAAAATGGTTCATTTAAGCCTTAATTGGGTGCATGAAATTGTTCCTTCTGTCATCGATCCTTGTACTTGCACATGTGCAACATATATGAAAAAATCCTTTTGTTGTAAGCAGGACACAGTTATATGAGGTATGGAAATGAGAAGAACGATTCCTTTTTTAGAATACTATGTTGGACTGCACTGGTGGACCTGAATCACGGTGTAAGCAGGAGCACAGAACTCAGGCAGTGTATTAGTTAGCCAGTGCTGCCATAACAAAATACCACAGGCTGGGTGGTGTAAGCAACAGAAGTTTATTTCTTCACAGTTCTGGAGATTAAGCCGCAGGCAGGGTTGGTATCATCCAAAGCCTCCCTCCTTGGTTTGTGAGTGGCTGTGTCTCAAGTGGATCAGAGCCCCCCCCCCGTGTCCTCAGTTTTATATGAATGTAATTACCTCTTTAGGTGCTATATCCAAGTAAGTGAGGTCACCTGTTGAAGTATGGGGGGTTTGAGATTGAGATTTTCACATACAGTTTTGGGGAGGGGTACATTTCATCCCTTAATAGGAAAATTATTATTTCAACTTATTTGCAGTGACCAAAGTGGAAACAGTTACCCTTACTGCAGCAAGAGCCTGGCGAGATTCTGGAGTGCCAGTTGCGGGAGGAGGCACAAGTGCCTGCTCGGGGCTCTTTCTGCCTGCAGACGGGGCTCTGGGATGAAGTTTTCTCTTTCTTATGTATTGGGAAAAAGTCAAATGAATAACTAGAACCCTCTCTTTTTACATGAATTTTGTCCAAAGCACACAGTTTAAGACGTGACTGAGACTTTGGCCTTTTCATCTGCAACTTTTCACTTCAGAACTTCGGATCTACAGAGGGAGTGTGTGTGTGAGTCACTGGACTGGACGGAGGGGCGGAACTGTAGTCTTCCTGGCTGCAGCAATGCCTGATGTCCTGGCTTCTCTGAGGAAGAGTAAGGTTGGAGTGGCGTTGAGCGGCCCCTGGAACTCAGGGCAGCGCACTGTCTGTAGAGTCACTAGAGGCGGTTTGCTGCCAGCGTTCATCCTTTCTTTCGGGAGTCACTGGGATGAGCGGGACATCGGGTGGCAGAAGCCTCCCTGCCCACTCCACACCGTCTTGGATGAGTGCTTCCTCTTTCTTTCCAACATTCCTGTTTTCCTCTGAGCCTCTGAGGTGGCTTGCAAAGAAGAATTCCCTTTTTATGTCATTTAATCCACCTCCCCAAAATAACACCTTTCATTTCGACATTCTTTAAGCCCATAAAGATTATAATTGATCCTTTCAAAATATTTCTAAAACAGAAGTGGAGTTGTTATGTGGTTCTGGGATGGGGAAGAAAGGAACCTTGGGGAGAGAATTTTTTCTTCAATATTCCCTCCCCGTTATATTTCCTGTAGGCCTTTACCAACTCTTAAGTACATGATTTGTGTTAATTATTAGTTTAATTATGATGCTTTACAAAGGTTGCCTCATAATTTTACTGTGGGTGAAGGAATCTGCAAATAATGTCATAGAGAAATAAAAGACTGGTCTTTAGTGCTGACTGGGCAGGTAATAAGCTGGCGACCCCAACGTAGTGACCGAGTCTCCCTGCACCATCGCGTCCCAGCTATAAAGTGATGAGGGTAATTACTGCCAACCTAATTAGGAGAGGTAACGATTAAGGGAAATATTGTCCAAAAAGTGCTTTATAAACTGCCAGGCACTGTACAAATAAAAATGATGAATGCTGGCAAAGAAATGAGAGATTACGTTGGAGGCATTAAAGGCTTAGAATAAATGCTGTCACTTCTCAAAAATCCTGTCTGATCAGACAAAACTGAAGTGTTTGTATCATAACCCAATTCCTCAAATGCTGATCTGAACTTGAACTTGAGAGTTTCTGAGATTTCTGGAGTCTTAAAAAATGAGTTTTAGCTGCGCTGTGGAATCTTATGACAGGGTATGCTCAGATTGCTTTTCTATATTAAGTTCAGTGATTGTATTTCTGCATTTTTAAAAAGTAATATTCAGATGTGTGTCATTTGATTTTTGTAGATGTATTTTCAGTGTACTATAAGCTCCTTAAGGGCAGGACTTTTATCTTTTTCTTGTCTTTGTTTTCCTAGTGCTTAGCCTAGATTAGTTCAGTGCCTAGAACTGAATAGTAACTTGTGGACTAAATGATAAGAGAATTTTCCTTTGTTCAAATTAAGGACCGCTATGTGTTTGTTTTCTTAACATAAAATTAAAATTTAGTCTCTCAGTGCTATGGCCTTCACTTTTTAATCACACTCTTTATTTTTGAAAATAAGTATACATTACGAATTAGTATCTTTTTCCTCAATACTGTGGTTCCTGGGTAGATTATATTGATGTTTTAATAATGTTTGCTTTCAACAGTAATAATTTGCTAGTGAGCCTTATATTTGTCTTATTGACTTTATCTTTGGTCTCATAAGGAATTTGTTTTAGACAACAAGGTCCTAAACAGTATATAAATAACTAATAGGGAAAGAGTATCTAAATAACTAATCACCAATAGACAGTGCCACAATGCTTTGTTTTCCATGGATCACCTGAAAAGAGATTTAAACATTGTTAGTTACAAACATATAATAGGAAACTAACCACCTCGATGCTGGAGACTTAGCTCAGTCATAAAGCACTCTCCTGGCATGCAGGAGGCTCTTACTTTAATCCTAATACCACAAAAAGCAAAAGTGAAAATAAGAAAACAAAGACAATAGCAACAAGAACAAAAAATTTACCACCCTAAACACTTTTAATTGTACAGTTCGGTAATGTTACAGATCTATACATTGTTGTGCAACAAGTCTTTAGATCTTTTTCATCTCGTAAAACAGAAACTCTGTACCCATTAAATAATAACTTTTCCTCCCTCTCCATCAAACTCGTGGTACTCACCTTCTCCTTGCTGTTTCTTCTACTTGTGACTAACTTCAGAACCTCATAAAGGGATATTTTAAAAATCATATATTGATACATTAGTTTTTAGTTCTGCTTTTATTTATATCAATCTCTGTCAGAGTGAAAAGCTGAATGATTCAACTGATAAAAGTACTGTTTTCCTTCTTATTCATATATAACAAGAACCTGGTCCAGTACTAATTTTCATGAATTAACATCATGGATTTTGCCTGGCTAACGGTAAGGAGTAAAATAAGGAGACAGCCAACATGAACATTTCATATAACTCGTAAAAGAGAAAGTATTTTCTAAATCAAAATAGATTCAGGTAAGGAAAGAAGAAATATGATTTTTTAAAGCTGCCTATTACTAAAGATTCATTTTAATTTGAAAACCCTTTCTAGGATGATTGTAGAAACCATGTTTTCATGTATGGTGAAAAGAAGATCACACTAGAAGACTGATGGCCCTCAAATGTGTGTGAATTTTGCTTTAGCGTCTCTTCACAGCTTCTTGACGTGCATTCAGTAGGTTCGGGGCAGGACCTGAGGGTCCGGATCTGTGTCCAGTCTGCAGGTGCTGCACACACTCTGGGGCTTCAGGTTCTCAGAACTGTTAGTCTGGGGCATCAGAATTGTTAGTCTGGGAACTGTTAGTTCCCAGAAGGCAGTTCTGAGTGTTTGCCCAGGCGTATCCTCTGGGACTCCCAGGTTGTCATTACCTTTCAGCCAGTCACCGTGACCATTTGCACATGGTAGATTCGTTCAGGACTTGCCATAAAATAGCCTCTTTGACCTTGTTTCCAATATTTCCTAAATTTTCTTGATTGAAGAACCATCTTTAAACTAACATCTATTGCCTGTTGGGGGATACTCATTCTACATAATTTAAAAGATGTTCTTAAAGAAGTAGAAAAGTACAATGATTTTAGTGTCATAGCAGAGAACACAGGGATATAAGTTTCATGGTAAGACAGGGTACTGAATAGCTCGTCCCTCTTCTTTCAAATTAAAAAAAGTGTTTTTGGTGGTACCGGTTATTGAACCCTGGGCCTTCACACTGAGCTACATCCCCAAGCTTTTTTATTCTGACACAGGGTCTCACTAAATCACTGAATTGCCCAGGCTGAGCTCGAACATACAATCTTCCTGCCTCAGCCACCGAGTGCTGGGATTACAGATGTGCACTACTATACTGGGTTACTCTTCCTTACTTTTAAAATCAGCAGGGTATAACTCCTTTTCTAATGTAGAGCGGGACATAAAGGATGCGTTAGCTTAAGTACTCTAAGTTCTTTAGAGATCGAAAATAAAGGAAATATTATTGGAAACTTTGCTTTAATCTCAGTGTTTTGAGATTTGTGACTGAAAAGTTCTTAGTATCTTGAGTGTATTGTTTGGTTTAAGATTGTGACCTGCACACATTTCCCCATAATAGACACACACGAATTGTTTGAGTATATCAATGTTGTGGTGAGGGCCTAGGCTGGTGCAGGAGTTGAGAGATGATAGTGGTTCCCGTTGAGGAACCAGGCCCCAGTGGCCCGCATAAGAGCGCAGTGCCAGGTCAGTGATGGACAGCACTTGCAGGTGTCCTCTGGATCCCCAAAGACATATTTTTCATTCTCGTGTGTGAGGTGGGATTTCTGCACATGGTCATCACCCCCACCCCCGAGTCCTCAGGTTCATATGCAGAAGGATCAGAACACAGTTTTCTTTCCACAATATCTGTCCTAATGCCACGAATAGGGACAGACCTATGTTAATTCCCCAAATAAACTCAGGTTGGCAAACAGCTCATTCTTTGTATGCATATGGTAATCTCTTCCTTTCTGTAGATTTCTAGCTACAGTATTGTATCTAGGGCAAAAAAAAAAAATGTAGCTAGCCAACAGAGCTCTGAGATTTTCTAGAAAGACACAAAGTAAACAAAGTAAAGGATGGGGAAGCCTAACATTACATGCTGTTCATCTCTTCCTCCACTTTTTTTTTCTGTCTTACATTCCACATGGACATCTTGCTTTTGAATGTGAGCATGTGTCTGTGTGTAAGATAGACATAAATAATTTGTTGAAATGTGGTGTTTTCCCTTTGTGGTGGCTAACGCAGTATAGCCCAGTTATTGTGGCAAAACCAAGCATGCCCTGTAAAGGAATGTCTGGCAAAGATACTTTGTGCATATGCCCGAGCAAATTCTTTGAGATAAATGTTATTACCTTCATTTTAACGAGGAGATCCAGAGAGGCCAAAGTCATATAGCTGCCAGGTGGTGAGACTAAGGTTTGAATCAGGTTTGGCTTTCAAAATCTGCTACCTCACATTACCTCTTCCTATATTAGAAAGAGGACAGACTATCAAAGACTAGAATGGTTGGTGCTTATCTGGAGAACAGATTAGAGTTTTGAAAGCAAAATAAATGCTCATTTCTGATCAAAAGGAACCATTAAATTATATAAAGAATAAGCCAACATAATAGATCAGCATTAAAGAAAGACCAATGTATTAATTCCTGAGGTTACTTTCTCGAGAGACACTTTAAATGAATAAAGCTCCAATATGCAACTATTTTGAAACCATTAAATAGGAAAATTTTAATATTCAGTACACAGACAAAAAAGATGAACATTTTATTACATTCATTCTGAGTTTATTTCTTGACACTAATGGAAATGTAGAAAGATGAAGTATATGTGGCCTATTTAGCCTCACATTTTAATACTTGTATATGTGTGCTAATACAGCCAAGCTCAGTAAAACAGAGTTAATAAGGAATCATATTTTTGTACTACAAACATTTTTTTGAACTGAACATTTACTAAGAACCTTTCATAGCCTGTGAGCATGAAAGTTCAAGATATATTCTTTAATGGGATCAATGTATAATGGAATGAATATTTGTACATTGTTTTTCATAATGTACTCAATTTCGAATTTTTTTTAATTTTTTGTAGAAAGTAAAAGAAACAAAAATACCTAGGATCATCTGTTTTCCTCGTGCTAAAGAGACAAACCCAGAGGTTTTCTGTTAAAACTGACCTCAGTATGCAGAGAGGGTTCATAATTAAGGGGAATCCATCAGAATCATTTTGGGAAAATGTTCCAGCGCAACACATTCATCCTCCATCCCCAGATTCTGCCATTGCCCTGAGACTGTTGGACTCTATGAAGACAGTGATTACATGGTGTATAAAAATCAATAGCTTCTTTCTTTGCTGTGTCTGATTCTCCTACCTGCACACCGACTTTATCTGATGAGTCAGGGTGGAAGAAAACCCAAAATGCCTTCTGCCAATTTTATCTCTGGACACTCCACCTAATTATAAGAACATGCCAAGTAGGAAGATTAATTTTTGCTAAATACAAGGAGTATCTGAATTTTAAAGTTATACATGAACTCAATTTAAGGACTCATATTACATAGAAACAACCACCCAAGACCCCCATTTTTCCTTCCACTGAGAGATAATTACTTTTAACTCTCTTAGAGGATTCTTTTGGTAATGAATTCTAAATCTCTAAATAATAGTGAGCTGAAAATATAGCTTGTTTTGCTGCATTTTGGTTTTAAAATTCCTGGCATTACCTGTTGCTGGCCCAACACGGCAGGAGAAGACTTGGTACTCCCTCCACTCTCTTGACCTGCCTTCTCATCTCTCTGTTTTTCCTGATTTATCTGTATTATCAGCATCAAACTAAGAATGATTTCTTTTCGGATATTAAAGAGCTAAAACAGAGAGGAAGGTGAGATACTGAGGCTGAAAGAAAGGAAGTGTTAAAGAAAGGTCAGACAGAATGGCCTCAATTTTCTCAAGAAAATAAGGGATGAGTTAATCGTATGGAATGGAGCTACTATCAGCTGCTATCAGTGATTCAGGATGGAGTGCGTAGATGAGAGCGGTGCTGTAGACCGAGGCAGAGTGACCAGCTGATGTAAACCATTACAGACTGATAGGAGAAGTGGTCTCCAGAGACTGTGGTTTTGCGTGTAAAGATGGAATGTGCTTTTCACTGTTCCCAAAGGACAAAAGAAAACACTGAAAAGCCAAAGAGGTGAAACATACAATTTAGCCAATGTAAGAAACAACGTATGTGGTCTTTACTTAATTACATGCAATAACAGAATAGAGATTAGTATGATGGTCATACAAGATTTTTAAATACGATTAACTTGATTGTTCATAAGTGTTTTATTTGGATAAATATGGATGCTGTCATTGCATTTATTCACTGCCTGATATTTCCTTTCGGTTGATTAATATTTAATTACTCTTCTTAAAGCCCATAAGCAAATTGGAGGATATACATAACTCAGAAAATAGGTTTCAGAAAGCCCACCTGGAATTTCAAATTCTTTTTGGTACAAAGAGGATGTTCTAAGAAATGGGCGATCGACAGTTGGCAACTGTACATTAACACACATTCCCTGAGGATAACTTTTTTATATTGACTATTATTAGCCTACTTCGCTAGCTTCACACATTTGTAATATAATGAAGTTTAACTTCTAGCAAATGGCAGATTAAAACGTATACTTTTCTGCTTGTTTAGGCAAGTGAGTCTGATTTTATGTTTGCAAGAGTGTACTTTTTTTGTTTTGTTTTTTTGAGGCAGGGTCTCGCTGTGTAGTTCAGGCTGGTCTTGACTCACTATGTAGCTCAGGATGGCCTCATACTCGCGGTGATCCTCCTGCCTCAGCCTCCCAAGTGCTGGAATTACAGGTGTGCACCCCACCCAACCTGAAAGGGTGTGCCTTTACAGTGGAAGAAAATAGCGGGGCCACCAAGCTGAGCACCAGAGGAAAATCCCTCTGGGCACAGAAGCAATGCAGTTAGCAATAATTTTAATTGGACATCTAAACTAAGCCAGGCTCAAATCATGTGTATGTCTTACAAATAGGGTTTATTATGTCCTTTAAATCCTTTTAGAGGCTTGTGAAGATTTATACCCGTAGTTAGTTGCTTTGTCTGAGCAACAGAGAATATTTAATAGTTTTTATTAGGATTAATGAGCGGAAATGTCTCAACAGATGAAATTCTGTAGTATGAGCACTGTAGTCATTTCATATTCTTTTTGTTGTACTAATTCCTGTATTAAAGATATTCTTTGATATGAGGCTGAGTATTTCATATATTTGTCAGATTTTTGTGAAACCATCTTGTACAGCATTGTATAGCCTTTTCTAACATTGGATGCGTCCAGGAGCCAAGCAGCAAATACATAAGTCACGTAACTCTTATAGGGTGTAACATGAATATTCCTGCCATTCATTCAGCACATACTTAGTGCTTACTATGTGCCAAATGCTGGAGACACAGTGCAGAGCAAAACAGAATCTAGTGGAGATTGTGGCCTAGAGAAAGAAAATAATTAGCATAATGCATAAGTGTAGATCTCAGTAAGACTGCCCCAGAGAAACAGGATAATGTCAATTTCAGAATATAAGAAAAAGCCTTGGCAAAATAACTAAGGGTTTAAGTAGGAGTTAACCAAATTAAGGAAGAGGAGGGTAACTGTCCAGCCCGATGGAACAGAAGGTGTGGGGTTGAGGTAGAAAGAAGTAAAGGCCTCCGTATGATGTGAAAGGAAGCCTCCAGTGTTCAAGCTGAGAGAGAGAGACAGAGAGAGAGAGAGAGTGAGCGCGAGCGCGAGCGAGCGAGAGCATGCGCTATTGAAGGCCAGTGAGTTCAAGGTCAATGACCACTTGAAGTATTGGATCTTTATCCCTGGAATGATGCATGACATTGTAAAGATTTTTAAAATTATTACAATATGCAGAAAGAAAAAATTCTTTTACTACCCATAGCTTCTTCATCTTAATGTTTTTAATGAATGACTTTCCATTTAGTTTTGTATAGATAAAAATATGCAGATACTCTTTTGAATAGGGAGAAGGAGTCACAACCCATGCTGTTACACTATATCGCTCATATTTGGGATAGAAAATAATTTTGTTAGCAAAACAATATTGTTTTTGCACACTGTGATCATAGTTGGACAACTGACCGTAAATCATGGCTCTGGTTGTGTAATATATTTCACTCTTTGCAAAAAATTAATTCATATGATTTTTTTTCTCATCCAAAATTGTGGAATTATTTTCCATGAGATGTTTGGGTATGAATATAGGTAGGGCTGTGTGTGTGTGTGTGTGTGTGTGTGTGTGTGTGTATGTTCTACGATATACAGACAGAAGGAATAATAATGTTATCTCTTAAAACTCTGGTTAAAAAAATCAGCAAAATGCACTCCTGTCGGCCACATCACAAAGTGTGAAAATTACAGGGACACGTTGCTGCACTTGAGGACACTTTAAACAGTTGTTGAAATTTAGATATTTCATTTTTAGATAGTTGATAATTATTAGTGTAAATGTATACTACATAAAATTAAACTTACATGACAAATACAGATGTAAATACTTAGGAAACGGTACATGCAAAGATATTAGAAGTTGGCCACCAAGAGAGGGAAGAATGTGTGAAGGGAAGACTGACCAAGAAAGTATTTTCTCAGTTCTGATAAGTTAGGGCTGACCTTAAAATCCTGCACCCTAAAGCCATGTCCGATCAGTGACTGGGAACTCAGAGAGGCATCTCATGGAACCTGTCACCAAGGCAGAAGGGCACTCAGAAGGTGTTGGTACCCAAGGTCTGGTTTTCTGGTGCTATTCATGCCTCAAAGACATCTTTGTCAGTTTTATTTTCCTCCCGCCTTGAAGAAGATTGTGTTAGTTTGTGATGCAAATATTCATATACAGTTTGTGTTTTGATAATTCTTATACTGTCCAAATAAAAAAGTTCGGCATTCCATGCAGCATACTGAAGAGTGTTCTGGCTTTTAATCCACTGTGGGAGAAGAAGTGTGGAGAATTCATGCAGTCCTAGGGCCCTGCGGGAGGAGACCAAGAAGACTGCCACCCTTCCCGGCCTTCGTCACTGTGTGTACATTTTTACCTCCTTCCCTTCCTTTCTCCGGCTCATCCTTCCTTCTCCCTTCCTTCCTCCGCCCCCCTCTTTTCTTTCTTTCCTTCTTCCCTCTCTCCCTTCCTTCCTTCTGTCCTTCCTCTCTCCTTTTCTTCCTCCCTTCCTTCCTTGCATTGCCCCTCATTCCATCCCTCTTTCTCTCTTTCTTCCTTCCTTCCTGATGTTCCTGCCTAGTGTTTAGTGATACAAAAGAGCCTAGTGAGAACTTTAATTATAGCTTAATAATAATGTCTAGATAATTAAAAAGTTACTAATGAAAATGTAAAAAGGAAAACTTTGCTTTAGACCAAAGTGAGCCAATGACAGAGAAATGCCTCTCTCCCCCCAGAAGTGGAAGGCTGCTTCCTGGAGAGGCAGAACCTTCTGGAAGCTCATGGCCTGGTGTCTGTCCTTGCCCAGGAGACTGGCCAGAACTCTCCCCACTCTTTTCTCAGTCCGACAAAAGCCAGTGTGATTCATGTGTTACGGAGCATACTGTCTTTTCATCTTGAAGAACATTATCATCACTTCCACGTATTCATAAGATATGAGAGAGGACATGGAGAGTTGAGTAATAATTAGGAATGTGGCACATATTGCATTTATAAAACACATCAAACTATTTTTCAGATATTAGGAGGTGTAATCAAGACTGAAACACATTTTGCTAATGATATTTCCTTTAACTTTTAAACTCATGTGTCTGAGAGAGGAAACAATGCCCATATGTTTGAATCACTTGCACAGTTTGTAAAAGGATATATTTAAAGGACTATTTGAAAATAAAGTTGTTTTCAAAAATAATCCCTTCTTAATTTTCTTTAAATTGGCATCTAACATTGTATTTTTATATACAGCATGATGTTTTAATGAATATAAACATTGTAAAATGTTTAAATCTACCTAATAAATGTATTACTTCACATAGTTACCATTTTTGTGTTGGGAACACTTAACATCCATTCTTATAATTTAAATTTTGGGAAAATCTACCTGTGGGAAACTCTTTTACTAAGAGCAATGGACATCACCAATGTGATTTGCTCCTAACCAATCTCTTGATCTCATTGCACAGTGTTAAACTCTTTTTAAGCCTCATCAATTATGATTTTAAGTAAAATTTGTAAATAGCTTAACAAAATGTGCCTGTGAATTATTTAGTGTGAGCTGTTTGCTTTCAAAGGCTCTCCTGTTCCAGTTCTTAGAAACTACAAAGTAATACTTCTAAAACTGAAATAATAAAGAAAGATAATTAGCAGAAACCTACCCAAATTAAGACAATCAAAACCATTTGGGTTTGATCATACCAAAAAACAATGTTAATCAGGGAAAACACTTAGAAATCTGTGTGCTATCTCTTAATTTCAAGTGTGGATATTTTTAAGCCTGAAGTAATATGATCAAATAAATTATCAGCAGTGTTCTGTATCAACTGTAATTTAACACATCTGTCCAGAAGACTAGTGAATAATGAATTACACTAATCAATCCAGATAAAAGAGATTTAATTAACATTAACATCTCCTCCAAGTCTTTAAAAACTTTCTTTTTTGTTTTGTTAATCAGAGATTCTAATCTAGGGATTCTGTGAGGATGATGAAAGAGTATTTTTAAGATAGATTTGATTAAAAACATTTCAGATGTTTAGTATGTGGACTTCAGGAAATGTTTCTCTGAAATTACCTAAAAGGGAGCATTATAAAACATAAATATATTAGCCAATATTAACACTTAATAATTTTATAAAAGCATCAGGGCATTGCACAGTTTCTTAAGGGAATAAAGGTGCTTTGCTACATTTTAATCAATAGATATATGAAAAACTGACAGTAAGGGTAGCCGAAACATGAGCTGTAATGGTCAGTAGGGCAGTTTTAAGGCACAGAAGTTCAGCAATAAATATCCCACTAAAATGATCGGTGAGGCTACCAGTGTTTTCCACAGAGCACCAAACTACCTGGTAAGTGAGTGTTAATCTTTATACAATACTTCGTAGGCTAGAGTGTAAACACAGGGCATTTCCACTAATTCAACAAGCAAGCGAAGCGTCATGGTCACTGTAATGAAGACTGTAATGAAAATCTGAATGTAGTCTTTTGACTATATTGTGAACTCATTTTGGTTCCAAATGGAAAAGTTTTAAAGAAAGGAGGTCGGGAGCAGGCATGATAATCTTCATAGGTAGGGATGACGTTACACTGACCTTGCTTACTGGGGTTTTATGAGTACTGTGTTCAGACTCTTACTGATAGCTAGTACTGATAACTTTGTGAGTGCTCACAGCCCAGCATCTTTAGTGCAGAATGCAGGAGACAAAGGGAGGGACACTCGCCGGGGAGTCAGAATGCCTGAGATCTGTTCTGTCCCAATTCATTTAATCTCTTTATTTCAGTATTCCCATTGGTGATCTCTGCCCTGAGACTCCAATATTATTTTAAAATCTGAGAATGTATTCGATATTAGAATGGAAATATAAGAATGGTGTCATTCAATTGATTATTTTTGTTGTGCTGAAAGACAACCACGAACTGGAAAAAGATTATTTAGAAGTACTGTTAGTAAAGGGGATGACACCTTTTTAAGAAAAAAAATGCGATACAGAACAATCTGCGTGTGACACATACCTATTTACACTCCCAGATCACTAATATATCTGTATTGATATATCCACTTAAAGAGAAATATGTGTCTCTATGTGGATATATGTGGAAAATATATCAAATTGTCGATAAAAGTTGTATCCAGAATTCTGCCTTTCAATTTAGATGATCAGATGCTACAAGTAGAGCCTGGCAAATTTTGATTTTGAACCTTCTCAAGTTCATGAGACTTGCAATATATATATAAAATTTGTTTGTGTGTACAGCTCTCATTGCTTTCAGGATCAGGAGGTGAGTAGCGCTGTCTGAAAATAAACACCGAAGCTCCTTTCACATTTCCTGGACCCAGCATTGTTTTTATTGGGCATGCAAGGCTGAAATGAAAAAAGAAATAGTCCCTGTTTTGAAAAATAGCATTTTGTAGCACATGGACTTATGAAGAGAGCAGATATTTTCTACTAGCAGTGGCATCACTTGAGCATGGACTTTCCAAGCAGCTGAATACGGGAGAATTTCTTTAGTATGTTGGATCACTCATTTTTGTTTCCTAGTGTTTGGTCTGGGCTCCAGATGAAGTGGGGAAGTTAATTTAATGAGACTCTTGGTAATCATGCAGAGCCACTTGCTGACTTGATAAGGTTCAGGTGCAAACTTGTCAAGTCATCTAAATGCTTGCCCCAATTTGGAGTGTTTGTATGTGACTTTTTTAAAGCCATGAAAATGAAAAATGCAGGCGATGACTGCTGGGTTGGAATCACATAAAAATAACACAAATGAACGAGAGAGTAAAGAAGTGAAATTCTGCATTGCGCACCTAAATTAACAACCATTTCTATAATCCGACCAGGGGTTCAGTC